>WAAE01006326.1:0-73243 GCA_013400495.1 Nicator chloris | reverse complement strand
AGTGGAGAAAGATGATGCTTCTTGGGAAAGCAAAGCTGAGTGTCTAAGGCTGAAAAATATTTCTTCAGTTCCATATCAGGACTGCTGTGTTCTTGGCTACCATCTTGGTTAACAGAAAAGGAAACAAAATGGACATGCATACAAATCCCAATGTGTGAGTTGTTCTGGTTTTTTAGCCTAAACACTAGCAGCAATCTCATCACAGTTTCTTTGGCAGAACAAGGCACTAGAAGCAGATGTAATATTCTTTCTCCTTCCTATACCACCATTTGTTTTTCTGAGGTAATATTAATCAGAGACTCTGTATCAGGGCCTGCAGGAAAAGAATAGCCAAGATGCTGTTTGAAATAGCTGAAGAAAAGAACGTAAAACCAGACAAATATTTGTGCAACAGTGGGCAGAGCAGAAGTTAATCAGAGAGAATTCTAGGAACTACAGCAGAGTTATTAGGATCAGCTGAGAGAAAACTGAATTAAATGGTTGACTTGAATTGAACAGGGTTGAGAAGATTATTATTATTATTTTAATTGAAGACACCTGATATATTTCTTCAGCCTAGAGAGATATCGTATATCATAGTGCCAAAGTTCATTTGTATCCACATTTATTTCTTCATACATGGCAGCATCTCTCATTTAAATAACCATACATATAAGTCACATTTATATGATGTATTTTGTGCAGTGACCATAGGGAATGCAGAGTCCCTGAGAAGCAACTGGGTGCTCAGCTCATTCATTTCCTCAAGATACAGATGAAGATCATGTGGGTTGAGGTTTCACAGGCATCTCTGGCTTAGGTGAGGAAGCAGTTGTTTCACTGACACCTCTTTCATACCACTGAATAAACCTTTTATTAACTCCAGTTGGAAAAGTGACAGATCATAGGGCTGCCGATCTTCCTGTTGCACCACAAAGTGGTTTACTTTCAAATGTGACATTTTTAGGTGCCACCAGATGTCACTATCGGTAGTTTTAGGTTTTCCCTTGGATTAAAGAGGGTTATTTTCCTTGGAGAAGAGCTCTTTGCTAGCAGTGACACAGTTCACATTAGAAACCCAGAGCAATCACCAGAAAAGACAGTTTGGCCTTTGCCTTCGAAATCCAGCTATGAATCTTCCATACACAACTGTTGTTTTTAGTTGCACTTATGCCAGCAGACAAACTTTGAATGATCCTGAAATTTAGCAACAGATGCATTAGGCACCCAAGTCTTAGACAAGCACTCCGCTAATTATCAGCTATCAGCTGATCAATTTGCCTGAAGGCTTGAGCTTTGTATTCTCATGGTTGGAGAATGGAGTTTATTTCCTTGTTTTTCATCAGACCTAGCACTCCAGCATGGATTTTGGCTCAGCCAGAGGGAGATTTATCACTTTGCACTATTTCTTGGTCAGTTTAGACCAGGAAGCTGTTTTTATTAAACCTTTGAGTGCTACAAGCTCCAGATGAAGGCAGTGGGAACTCCAGGGGGAACAGTAAATATTTAGCAAAGCCTTGAATTCTGACCCTGCAATAATTTCCATTTCAGGAGAATTATTTTAAATTCAATTTATAGCTTTCAGGGAAGCAGGACATATAGAAATGAGTAAAAATAAATAAATAAATAAAGCAAGAACAAAATGTTTTCTTGTAAATTAAGTTATATCATCTATATAAACTTCAGTCTTTTTTGTAACTGTGCCCCTGCATATCTCCTTAGACTTAATACTCGATTATTCTTGCTTTTTTTATTTATTTTTGGAACTTTGAAAACTCACAAAAACTCATTCTGAAAAGTAAGAAATAACCCTATACATATATTATTATATATACTGGGTGTTTTTTGCCAAATGTGAGTCCCTGTGTCTGGCTGGTTAATTGCTGCCATTCTGGCAGTGATTCACAGGTAACTGGGCATTATAACACACATTTTTCTGACAGTGAAGTTCCTGATGAACTCTACTTGCACAACTTTGTGTGAAACAAACCTAAGAAAAATGGGCTCACGTCCAGTCTTAGTGAGAGATACCAGCACTTCCCATAGTACTTTTGCAACTGCTAGGAGTAGAGAAAAACAAGAGTTAATAACCCTGCCTCAATGTACCTGGAAGCAGGAATGCTTTGCTGATGTGTGCTATTTTGGGGTTCTTTGGGCACCCCTTACCAGTCAGATTTCACCAGGCTTGGGCACAGTTTTTACCACTTCAGATGGACAGAACAAACTCAGGATCTGGGCCATTCTGAAGGACTTTCATTAGCAGTAAAATCAAGGGGAAACTTACATTCCAGTAATTTTTATTGACACCGTTAATTTTCTGTGAAACTCTGATTTTTAACGTGGTTTTGGGTTTTTTTTTGATTTTGTGTGGTTGTTGTTTTGTGAGGGTTTCTTTTGTTTGTTTTGGTTTGCTTTTTTGTTCATTTATTTATTTTTTAGTTAAAGTGAGTGTATTATCTAGGCAGAGCAAAGAACTTTTGTACTTGAGGATATGGTTTAATAGTGAATGTGGTGGTGCTGGGTTGACAGTTGGGCTTGATGATCTTAATGATCTTTTCCAACCTTAATAACAAAATGGTTCTGTGTACTAGGTTTCCTAGATCTGAACTAGAATACATTGTTCACAATCCACTGAACAGATTTATTCTAGACAAAATTTTGGGTTTTACTTTTTAAGAATGTCGCCTTATCTCTTTTTATTCAGTTTTCTCTCAACTAGTTAAATAATATTCATCCATTCTTGGAATAGAACCAGTAGAATTATTTTTTTTTTAATGGAAATGTACTGATTAATCAGAACATAATGCTTTGTAAGAGCAGTGTTTAGATTTTAACAAAATTACGCATGAACAATTAGAGATCCATTTCATTTATACTAAAATATTTCACTTCACTATTATGTTATTGTCATAGACTGAGCAATAAACTTTGAATTTAATTCTTTTTGTGTTATGGAAAACTCTTCTGATCAGACCAGTCTAATATTTACCAAGTTACTATTTATTTTGTTGTACCAATCACAGGAAATGTCTTGGTGTCTTCTGTTTCAAATTAGGATGAAAGAAAGTTCAAAATGTAACAACTTTTTGTAGACTTGATCTTCTGGGATTTTGAGATGTTCTGCTTTGCAAAGTAATATGGTGGAATAAAAACATGCATAATAATATTAAAAATAATTTTTATTCATGTTTCATTAAACAGACAGTAAGGGTCTCTTCCTAGTCTCTGAGCTCCATTCGTATCAGAATGCACTTATAAACTCATTAGAAAACATTCTGTGCCTGGTGAAAGTCCTTTGAATTCTTTACTGGAGACCCAGGTCACTCTAAATGTGATTAAATGAAAATGCATAAGAGTACAGCATCACATCAACCTCAGTTATTTGGTTTTGACTCAGTAACAGTAAATTAGTATTCATGATGGACTGTCTTGACAAATAGGGTTATTATCAACACACGCTGTAAACATAAATCAGGTGGATATCAATAAAATTGTATTTTTGTTCTAGTCTTGTTTACAGATCTTCCTTTAGAATGCCACATAAATACTCCAAACACTTGCAGGAAGCTTGCCACTCATGTTATTAGTTTTCTCTGGCTTAGAGCACTGACACTGATCATTTTCTGACAATGTTTGCCAGCAACAAAGTTGTCCTATTGATCAAACTTTCTTTCTTTTGCACTCCTTTATGTCCGTGAATTCCTTACATCACTTTGCCTTGAGCCAAATGGAATTATAAACACGAAACACAGCAAATGATATAAATAACCATTAAGGTTATGGTTTGATGTTGTGAATGACAGCAACAGATCACTGCAGGAATTTGAGAGAATCAGTACTTTTATATTTCAGGAGAAAAAAAAAATTAAAAAAAAAAAAAAAAAAACAAACCAACTGCCCCAAACATTTTTAGTTAAAGTTTGTGTGTTCTGAGCCCCTGGCGTTTGGACTGCTCAGTTTTAGGAGGATGCATTCTGCCAGCCTCCGCACGCTGACTCACACTGTAGTCGTAGGGCATAATTACCACAGTGAATTATATCTGCAGAGAAATGCAGTTTTTGTCTGCAGCACGAATAGGACAAAGAGTGAAAAGCAGAATCTGTCCCAGAGTGATTTGCAAAGCCTCAGATTGATTTCTTTGAAAGAGCCGCATCAGTTAGTTTGTGAAAAGCATGTGTTTAAAACTGCACTCTCAGCTGGCTTGGGGTTTTTCCTTCCATTATACTGACAACATTAGAGACTTTTATACTCCATGATGATTCCACTTTCTTTGCAAACCATGCATTTATCACCCTGCCTTGGGATAGACTTCATCTAAGGCTACCTTTAAGGAAATCTTGGTTTTTAGCTTACAGTAAAATAAGAGGTTTGGATCTCCACAATGGATCCCTAATTTATGGAATATGTAGTTCTTCGGATAGTTTCTGCTTTCTTTCATCTTTTCTTGCCTTTTAAACAAAACTTTAAGTTTTGAGGAAGAAAGTTTTTGTTTGCCAGGCCAGCTACTGAAGGACACAACTCTGCCAGTGTCTTCACTTTTTTCTTTTTGGCTTAATTTCTGTGATTCATGAGATATATACTGACAAGTAAGTGACCTTGCAAAGATACCATAAATGTTGTTATTTTAACCTAAAATTTGATTTTGCCTTGATTTTTTTTCTTACACAAGCGTCTGTTTTTAGACACAATTATTTATGACTGTGACTTCATTTGCAAACATCCCAGTGGAGGAAAGCCTGAAATGACATTTATAGTTAAGCATTTCAGAAAGTTTTTCATAGAACAGGTAGAGTTTTCTGAATTTGGACTTCAACCTGAAGTAGTCTAATGATAAATCAATGTGCTTTGTATCTAATTTAAACTACCACTCAATCAATTTGGAAAAATAACAGACTCATAGAATTTTGAGGATTAAAAAGGGATTTTGGAGATCATCCTGCCCAAGACCCCACCAAGGCAGCATCACTTACAAAAGGGAACACAAAAACCATCCAGGTGTGTTTGGAACGTCTGCAGAGAGGTAGACTCCATGATCTCCCTGGGAAGCCTGTTCCAGTGCTCTGCCACCCTAAACAAAATGTTCTTCCTCCTTTGTGGTGGAAATTGTGGTTTAGTTCATGGCCAGTGCTCCTTGTCCTGTCACTGGGCACCACTGAAAAGAGTTTGGCACCATCCTCTTGGCACCTGCCTTTGACATACATGTATGCATTAACGAGATCCCCTCTCTGCTTTCTCTTGACTGAACAGGCCCAGCTCCCACAGTGTCTTCTCATACGGGACATGCTCCCGACCACATATCATCTTTGTGGCCTCCACTGGACCCTCTCCAGTAGCTCCTTGTCTTTCTTGCACTGAGGAGAGCTGAACTGAACACAATACTCCAATGTGACCTTGCTAGGGTCAAGTAGAGGTGATGTCCATACCTTAATTTATTTTTTGATTGATTAATTTATAGATAGAGAGATAGATACATAGACAAGCATACAGAGAGAGAGAGGGGTAATTTTTATCTCTTCTTCATCTTAAAAAAACTGATTAAAAAAGTTCTACTCCTATATATCCATTAAATATGACACTGACTGTCTCTGGACCAGAAAGGAAAAAGTAAACTGGAGCATTAAGTAAGGAGGAATTAGGAACAGAGCTCATTGGTATTTATCTAAAAAGGATACAAAAATGAGTCAATACTATACTGTATAAAATAAGATGATATTTCAGCAAAAAAAAAAAAAAAAAAAGCAGTCTCAACAAAACAAGTCCTTTTAAGCTTCAGAACTTTGTGCTGCCTCAGAGCTGAGAAAGGTTCAAACCCAGAGCTTCTATTTGAAATATTGAGAAATACAAGTAAATAAATACATGGAGGTCAGCATTCATTTTGCAAAACTGTTAATGGACTGTTTACTGCAATGTCTGAGACAGCAATATGTTATGAAGCTTGAAATGTCTCAGAATGTTTTCTGACTGGACTGCTCTTTCTGATAGGAAATCTGCTTTGCCTTCCCTTTACTACACTTAGTCTGTGGCAGTGATTTTTTATCAAGCAGTTTGACTACTGATGGAAATGGTTCCTGAGTGCTTAACTGCAGCACTTTTAAGGAAAACGGGGTTGAATTGTCCCTTTGGGGCACAGTCATACTCTTTCCCTGCTATTCAATATGTGGGATAAGCTATTATCTAGCTCTCACTTTTCCAAGCACAAGATTTGGAGGTGTGGTTATATCAAAACTTCTTCCCCGGTTCTGTATCATTTTCAGGGCATCACTCTTCTCCTGGCTTTCTTTTAAAACTGTAATATATTTTATAACATTTCAGAGAATCATATTCTTTCTGTTCAGTGCCAGTGCTATGTTGGAGGACTTGGGTAACAGTGGGGAGAAAAGTCATGCAGAACCCACTAGAAAGAGAATTTCAGCAATACTTAGCTGCCAGGAATGGCTGTCACAGGATCTTTCAGGTGATCCCACTGGGAAGCTGAGAAAATTAGCAGTTGCAGAGCCTCTACATTAGCCCTATCGAGCTCAAGAGCATTGTCACGTTTCCTTCCGCTCCTCCATCCATACTCCAGCTGCTACAAGATCCATCAGTGTTGTACCCGAGTCCAATCTCACAACACATCTGGACTCACTAAAAAACCCAGGGATATCAGCACTGTGTCCTACAGCACTCCAGTCCTGGGAACACAGTACAGGGACACCACAGGGACCTTGCTCAGAGCCAGAGCGAAATTTTTACTTTGAATGACATTAGTTGTCAGACCAGCACAGATGTAGGCATGTGTAATAGAGCCCCTGCTCTGAGCCAGGACACAGATCTGTGCAAAGAAATGTTAGAGGAAGTCTGTGCAAATAGGAGAGGCACAGAATGAGGTGGGACAAGGGGGTGGAGACTCCTTAGGGCATGATCACACTTCAGTCTCTGTTCAATGCACTGCAGCTGCACATTGGGCATCATCCTTGAGCAGTCCAGTCTAGATTTAACTGCAGAGTACACCAGAGGTACCTATTTTTAAAATTATATTGGATTTGTGTGGCAAAGCTTTGGCAGCAGTGAACTACAAGAGTGGCTTCTCTGAGAAGTTGCTAGAAGCTTCCCCAATGTCTGATGGAGCCAAAGCCAGACCTCCAAGATGGTCCCTCCTGCCACTGCTCAGGGCTGAGCCCATCAGTGATGGTGGTTGTATCTCAGGGATAATGTATTTAGAGAAGGATGGGGAGCGGGGCAAGAAACCCACTCTGTGCAACACCAGCAGCAGTCAGACAAAAGGAGTGAGAATATGTGAGAGCAGCAACCCTGCAGACTCCCAGGTCAGTGAAGGAGGGGCAGGAGGTGCTCCAGGCTCCAGAGCAGAGATTCCCCCGCAAGCCCTGGTGAAAACCATGGTGCAGCAGCTGTGCCCCTGCAGCCCCTGCATGTCCAGGGGGACAAGAGATCCACCTGCAGCCCATGGAGGATGCCAGACTGGAGCAAATGGATGCCTGAAGAAGTCTGTGACCCTGTGAGAAGCCTGTGCTGGAAGAGGATCCTGGCAGGATCTGTGGCTCTGTGGGGGATCCGAGCTGGAGCAGACTGTTCCTGAAGGACTGCATCCTATGGAAGGGACCCATACTGGAGCAGGGAAAGAATGTGAGGAGTCCTCTCACTGAGGAGGAAAGAGCAGCAGAGGCGATGTGTACTGAACTGACTACAGCCCCTATTGCCCATCCTCTTTTCAGATTATTTTTTATTTCTGCTTATCCTAATCTGATTTAATTAAACTACCTCCCACAAGTCTAGTTTGTTTGCCCGTGGTGGTCACTGGTGAGTGATCTCTCCTGCTCTTATCTCAACCCACAAGTCTTTCACTATATTTTCTCTCCTCTGTCCAGCTGAGGCTGGCAGTGACAAAGAGGCTTTGAAGGGAACCTGGCATCCAGTCAGAGTCAACTCACCACAAAAACATAATCAGAAATCATACGGTTTATTTTAGCAGCCACTGCAGTATTTTAACACCAGCCTCCCAATTTTATTGGAGTTGCTACACGACCTCATGTGTCTGCCCTCATCAAGGAGTGGCAGGAGAGTGCAGGAACAACCCCAGCTCGAGTGGGTGCCTCTGGACGAGAGGAGCCTGTGTCTGCTTGGCTCAGGGCGCTGATGAGCCGATTGTCTCTGATCAGGGGATTAAGCTAAGCTCTGCTGGTGTGTGTTTGACTTGTTTGATTCAGTGTTCTGACAAATCCCTTGATTTCTATGAGCTGGCACCCAAAGGACAAAGATTTTTAGTTACGTTTTACGTCTTTACTTCATGTGTGGAACAAGTGGGGAAGTTCTTGTGAATTCATACCTAAATGGTGGGAATTGCACTGTGAGTTAGCATATTTTGACAGAAATATTAAACAGGAGAATTCATAAACTATAAGGTTTTTTTTCCTAATTCTTATTACAAGTGCAGTTTCTGAAATTTTAATTATTTGTACTGGTTCACATTTCTTTAGTCAGTGTACTGTATTTTATTAAATAATGAAATCAAGGTTTATGTTTTTTCAATATTGACATTCAGCTATTTAATCTTTGCAGAGAAGTGCGGAAGAGTCTACTATTTCTCATGTTAATTGCAATGTAGGAGGATTAACTAAATGCATATTGGTTTCCTTTTTTACCTCCTTTAAAAAAATTTGCTAAGTATTGGA
Source organism: Nicator chloris (assembly GCA_013400495.1). Lineage (NCBI taxonomy): Eukaryota > Metazoa > Chordata > Aves > Passeriformes > Pycnonotidae > Nicator > Nicator chloris. Next base: position 64,595 of record WAAE01006326.1, on the reverse strand, counting down.
ATCTCTTTGTAGGACTTAGTGAATATTTTGGTGAACTATTTATCCACTCAAACTGCCGCTTTGTTGTAACTGACCCTCTTCACAGCAAATTCAGCAATTGATTTGAATCTGAAATTGGGGACTATATTAATGTTTATCATTACTCTAATGTTAGCAGAGAAGCACAGAAATGTTGGTCTGGAAGAGGTCTTGTGTGTTCCTATGTCCCTCCAGAGTTTGCATTTGCTGTTAGATGCAGATTTCAAAATATTCCTTAGCATCTCCTAAAAGATTAGTCCTGATTGGAAAATGGCAAAAGCCAGAAAGTAACATAGAGATATACAGAGAAAATGGTCAGTGTCTCTTTTCCTTTCAAAAACAACAATCTTGGTATTTATTTCTGGACAGTCTTGGGAAGACCAAATACTGACCTACTAGGAAGAAAATAGAGCCTTAGGAGTTGGCCAAAAGAAATGAAATCTGATGGAATGGGGTCTAATGTAAAAATTTCTTCTGAATCCATTTCTAACAAACACATTAACTTTATATATCTGAACAATGCACATCAATCAGAAACCCAACAAATTATCAACATTAGGCGCATGACCATAAACCAGCAAACGTGAATTTTCAATTGTTTATCTGAATCATTCAGGACAGGTGTAAAATACCCCACCACATTTATTTTATGGACGATGCCTAAAATTTACTTCCAGGAGGTGTGCCAGGAGGGTTTTTCACCTAATCTACTGTTTGTCCAAAAAATAAGCAAAAGAAATCCATCAGCTGCTTACATTGATTTCTAAAAGGGTTAATATTTACACAGGAATAGGCAGAGTTTCTGCTCTGAACATTGTAAATTGGAGGCTGGGAATTGTATTTCTGCCTTTAAAAGTCATCTCCTTGATCCAAAACAATGAGAATATTTTGTACCAGTGTTAGGAAAATGCAGAGCCACTGTGAGTTACATACAGGCTCATAACTGGCTGTCCCTCATTCTGTCCTTCTGTTCTGCTTGGACAATGATCATGACAAAAGTCAGAAATCTGATAGGAGGGATATTTCTTGAGCCAACTGAAGTTTTTCATATTTTCAAGTAATAGGATCATTATGGATGATATTCAAGAATAAAGAGAGGTAAGGTTTAGGGAGAGAAAGGATCTTTTATTAACTCAACTTTATGGTTTCAAAACCAGACATGCTTCAGGCGTACAAACCTTTTTCTTGTGGCCTGGAAACTGGTCTCTTTTTATAACTGTATCAGCTAGTTTAATAAAAGATATTGCTTCTCCTTCTTTCAGGTTTTAAGACACATTAAAGCAAGTGAGTTCAGCGCTGCTATGAGCATTTCTCAAAATCTATATTTCAAAGCAATAGTCAGCAAAATGCTCCAGCTTCAGCAATTGATATAGACACACAAAAATGTTGACTTTACATTCCTTTATATCTTTAGCCTCCACATTCCTGCTTTATCCTCTTCATGCCTGCTTTCATCCTTCTCTTCTGCTGCTTTTACAAAGTGGAAGTACTAATTGCATGATCCCTCCATCTTATTGATACAGATTAAACTCAGCAGTGGTAAGTCTAGTGAACTCAGTGGGATATTTCTTAACAATTTCTGCAAATTAAATAATTCTTGTTCCTGTACATGATATCAGTAGTTGCACTTCACACACATTTACCTATTGCATCCTTTTTATTTAGACATACTTCAAATATATATATTTTTAAAACTACCATCAGAAATATTTTAAAGTGCCACATTAAAAAAGGCCTGGAAAATATCAGTGGGAGAAGTGTCATGAGCCATCATGCTTAATTTATTTCTGAAGTAATAATAATTCCATAATAATTTTCCTCTCTTCTTACCCTATGTTCTGCTATTTCTCTCCAACTCATTGTACTATTCCTGTTCCATGATTCTCACTTATCCTAATTATATTTATTACTTATAGATGGAGAATAATTATGAGTCAAGTATGTGGTAAATTTTAATTAATGCTAATTTTACATTTAGATTTTTTCTGTGTACACATATATAAATAATTATATGCAGTCCTGGAGTTACAGAATTTTTTAACCCAAAAGCAAAAATACCCGAAGTCCCAGTCTGGGATTAAAGCATCAGCTTGGACAGCTGGAAAGCGAACATAGAACCATTTAAAAATTAGACAGTTCAACACATCAGTGGGAAGAACAGACAAGAGAAAATTCAGTGGTCTGGTCTCTGTCATGGAAGTTATGCTCTTGGTTTTATAAATTGTTTAAATAACATTTGCCAAAAATCGACAAATATGTTCCCCTTTTGGGAGCTCTGCTTGGTTGCAGATGATAAACTGAGGTGCTTTTCTTTCCCACAAGGCTCTCCATTGTGTCTGTCCCTGCCCCAACATGCACTGTCCATTACAGAGCCAATGACTGCCCAGCTGCACTGGGAACAGAGATGGGGCTCCTCTGCCTCGTGGCACAGAGGCTTTGGCACTCTACAGGGTTACTCCTTGTGCCTCTGTGCCTTTTTGTCTTTTCTTCCATGATATCCAACAACCAAAGGTAGGATTCATCTGATCAGATGTAGGAACCTATCATGGCATAGTTATTTAGACTCTTTATGATCATCAAAAAGAAAAAGACACTTCAAGGTTGAAATTTATCTTAATCTAAAACTGGGATTTGATAGGGAATCTGATGAATTGAATCCTAAAAGTGCCATTTTCTCACCACTGCCTATAGCGGGCACTTGGTTTGGCTGTCTTGTAGGCAGGTGTTTTCAACCTAACCACATATCTGGAGATACGGATGGATGGTACCTCTCAAATGTACTGGCTCAGGGGATATTTCCATTAATGTTCTGGAAGTCACACTTCAATTTTACCTAAGCAATATTTTAAGCTCATAAGTGCTCTGTTTGTTCTGGTTTTAGCTAAGAAACCTCTTTACACACTTCTAAAAATCTGTCCTCACCTTTGAAAATTTGGTTCTTAAGATCTTAAGTCCAATTCTAAATTGTTTCTAAATTCCTAAGTTTCTACTGAAAAGGTTAGTCCTGCAACTTACATTTATATAACATTATTTTGCAGATAAATTACTAAGTGCTCCAAGCTTGTCTTATACAAATGACTTCATCTACCCCCAAATAAAATAGGCACATATAAATGTGAAAGCTTATTAGTTCTCAGTTATGCTTACCAGCAGTCTTTCTGCTTCTCTTTCTCACAAAAGGTTTGTTTGCACTAAAATCTTTCTTTGGAAAGACTTTGAAACCTTTATTACAACTGAAATTAAATTAATCAATCTATATTTAGAACACGAGTAGTCAAAGTAAATAAAAATGCACTACTGTAAAATTTTCTGCAGTATTATAAAAACATTTTTTTTTTTTACTTTCTAAGATTGGATAATATATGGGAAATAAAAGGTCACAAGAGTATTCTAGTCTTCACTTTTCTAATTTTAAAATAGTGGCATTCACGTTTGGAAAATTTTAAATAGACCTAACTTTTAAACTGGTTTTCCATAATTCTAATTGGCAAAGAGATTTTCCAAGGTTACTCAGGACCCCATCCAACCTGACCTTGAACAATTCCAGGGATGGGGAGTCCACAATGTCTTTAGGCAACATTTACTTGAAGCTTAATAAAAATATTCACTATTAAAGTAATTATATTTATTTTGTTATAATGCTAAAGAAATAAATATGCATACACTAAACAAAAGCTTTAAGAACACTTTTCAAATTAAAAAAAAATCTTGTGGAATTGCACAATTTCTAAAATTTCATTATTTTGGCCTGAAGATTACTGTCATAGGAACAATTTCTGTAGTCTGTTTTTGCCATTACAGAAAATACTACCAAAGGGGAATTACGTCTCAGGAAAATTGGAGGTTTCCTTTCTTTTTCTCCCTCCTGCTCCTAGACTGCAGTAACTTACTCCCAGGGTGTGCTAACAACCTCATTTCTATTGCAGCGACACAGACGCGGATGAGGCGGCGTTCAGGGAGGTGACACTCAGCTGCTGTGTGGCTCAGAGGTGCCAGGATCTGTGGGTTTAGAGTGCCAGGAAAAGCATTCAAGAGGCGCTGAGGGAGAACAGTACCAGCCACGGATTAGAAACATCACGCACAAGGCTGGCTGTGTCTCAGCATTAGTGCTGGGACTGGGAAGGAAAGGCTGTGGCAGCAACTGGGTGTACTGGTAGACCTGCAGTGGTTACTACAGGAGCTGAACCACAAACTTAGAAATTTTGTAATTATCCCTAACTGTAACTCCCATCAATCAGTAGCAGAAATATCATATGAACCTGTGTGTATTTTCTGCTTGCATTTGAAAATAATGTATTTACCCTATTCCATTAGCGTATTTTAATAAGCATTGCTTTGGGACACTATGCCTGCCAATTTATGTTTATGAGACTGTCAACAGAATTTACATGCCTAAGAAAATATGATACAACATTGCCAAAGCAGGGACTGCCTGTCAAATGAGGTTGTCATGGAGAAATGAGACACAGGAAAGCTCATACAAAAAGTGGTACACGGAGAATGCCAGGGATTTTTTTATTCCCCCTGTTGAGCTCAATAAATATTTATTTCAGTAAGGGAAGGGGTAGGAAAATAATGAACTTATAAGCCATATTGTGCAGTCATTTCTATTTAGGAAAACTTTTCATCGAAACTGGCTCAATACAAAACCACACCAATAGTAAAGTTCTTGCATTCTGTATTGTGCATTTAGAAACAAAATTTTTGCAGTTTAAATTTTGCCAGGCAACCCCCTTGAAAATGAGAAAATCAACACTGAAGGTCATTTCTGGAGCATGCCTTTGGGCTGGCTTGTTGCTGACCACTGGAGTGGCTCTCAGGAGTCTTTGGGAGGTGATATTAATTAGACAGCTCCAGACAGCACTCAGCACTCAGACTGGTGCTAAAGAGGCTCGAGAATGTGAAGGTATTTAATGACCTTTTTGAACTTCTGCTCGTATCAGTATTGTGGGATTTCAGAGAAAAATACAAATTTTTATCTGGTCTGACAAAGCAGGCAATTGGGTCGCTACGAGACACTGGGAGTGACACCAACTTGACACATGTCAAGGAGATAGGAGGTAGCCAAGTGCTCTGGAGTTGTTTCCCTTATCATTATTTTAATTACTCTAGGGAGAAGATTAGATGCTGCTTGTTATTTACAGTTGATTCATAAAATGGTGTGATTATATAATGAGGGAAAACATTGAGGGGAATATCTCTTCAATTTTCAAACTCTCTAGGTAGAACTAATTCTCCCTGACTTTAGCTCACTTAAAAATTGTTATTGAAATCTAAGCATCTGATCTAGGCTTCCTTAACAGAGATACAGTCTCCTTGATTCATCACCTTATAAATTAGGTGAAATTATTTCTTCCTTAAATGCCCTTCTTTTCTCCAGTGGCACTAAAGGTACCCTAGAGAGGCCTGGAATTTATAAACATGAATATCTGAAGATTATAGGCCACCCTGAGCTGACACCTATGATGTGGTCATGGACTTACAGTCTGAGGTGATATTTGCCACTGATGTTCGTGTCTTAGGTTGCTTTGGCCCCAAAAACATCCAAGACCTCTCTCAAGCTTCTTCCTTTGGTATCAAGGACAACTTCAAATTGCTGATGGCTTCTATGGTGAACTTTGAACAACCAGCAAAAAACAGCTGAATCAATTACAGTGTGACATTCACCTGGATCCTCCATGAATAATTAACATTCATTCTTTGTGGACTTCCAAAGCTAAACCTGTTTCCCAGGTGCACTCCAAACATCTTTGAGTATTTTGGTATCCAGCCCAACTACCAGCAACCAAGCATTCAGTTTGTTAATTGGATATAAGTACATTTCCCTCCACCTACCTCCTGTGTAGGTATTCCAAGTGAAATTTGGTGTCCCTTCCAACCCAAACCATTGTACAATTCCATGAAACCGATGTGTGCAGAGTGATAAAAGCTATCTAACATTTTCAGTCTGAGTAAAGTCTTATTTGCATTATTTTGAAGTTAAATACATCCCTGAGTGTGGATCTATGCATTTTTCTTTAGAGTTAATTGCATTAAATATCTGACCAACAAGTTATTGTGAACTGTAAGAAATATAGAGCATATAATCCTGTGCTGTATAACTTTCACAAGATGTAATGGTATGCTAGCATATTATAAATACACTAGAATAATTTATTTATTATATTCCATTAGTGTATTTTAACAAGCATTGCTGTGGGACAGTATGCTTGCCAATTTATGTTTATGAGACTGTCAAGAAAATTTACATGCCTATGAAAATAAACAACATTGCCAGTGCAGGGCCTGCTTGTCAAATAATCTTGTCAGGAAAAAATGAAACACTACCAAGCTGAAGAGTAAAGCATATTCATTATTGTTGGCTACACAGATTCTAGGTGACACAATGAAATACATTTATGCCATTTTTCATGTATCATATGAATAAAAAAATGAGGGAAGGGGTACTTCAGGTAACCATATGTTGTACTGTACAAAACAGATTTAGCACTCTATCACTTTTTTTCTTCAGAATAATAAAAATAATATTAAAAAGGTAGAAGTACCTGAGCCCCAGTAACTTTAGTGGGCAAAATAAAATGCATTATTCATCTGGGAAACTAAAAATGCTACACAAAATCATGACTATTTCACAATGGTTAAGCTGAAATAAAATAGCTGCAGAGATGTCTAGGGCTGAAAAAAATTACTGCGAAGAGTTCATTCAGGAGTTCTGACTAGATAATTATTGAGCTGCACTGACAAATTCTACACTTCCCTGCCAATTACACCTTCCAGGCCATGGCTTTTGGAATAATTTAAAGCAGTGAGATATAGAATCTTGTTCTCATAATTCCCCATAGACAGCTAACTCTGCATTCTGTTCTTTGGGAGAAAAACCCAAAACTATAAATGCACTCTCCTCCAAATTCTCCCTAACCAAGGAACTGCCTTTGGAAACAGCCTCAGAGATGAAACGAATCCAGGAGGAAAAAAATTACCCCAAATCATCCCAAAGCAGATAAATAAGTCTCTCAGTAAAGTCTTCAGAACGATCACTGCTACTGGCAAGCAGTGAGAATGACTTCAGAGAAAAATGGATAAGAGGCGTACAAAGGGGGGTCGGTGTTTATCAGAAAGACTGTAAAGGTATTCTCATTTACGTGGAGAGATTGCCTGTACGCAGAGCAAGCAGCTTAGACGTGAATAATCTCTGCAGTGCACGGCACAGAGCGTGGCGGCAGCCGATGCTATCGGCAGCAGCACCCAGACAGACAATAAGCATGAGGATGATGAATGAAGAACAGGGATAGGGCTGAGAATCACAGGAGGGATGATAATTCGGTACCAGTGAGATAAATTAGAGGGGTACAAGATGAAGCTTAGCTGGCTCAGATAGGTATATGCAGAGAATGAGGAGTAAGCTGGCTGCTGAAGGAGAGTGCTGCTCACACGGGGCCACACTGGAAAGGGAAGGTGAGACGTCCATGGAACTTCACTGGCCTTTCACATGAATGGGCACTCTAAACTGAACCACTTGCCCCAAAAATCTGGGACAATGCAGATCTGAACCTGCTGCTTTGGGCTGGCCTGGCCCCTCTACTACAGTGTCCATCTGAGTATCTCTTATGTAGGGTCAGTTGCTGGCTGGTGAGTCACTCCCACAGTGGAAACCACACTGCTGTACTTCCTGTGCTTATTGCAGCAGATTGCACAAAGACAGCAAAAAGATGTTTTAAAGGTCATTCCAAGCTGAAATTTTACTAGAGGCCATTTTATAATGATGGTCTGATGAATCTGTCTCATACTGACTTTTAAGATGGCAGCTGCACTCTTTTGCTGACAGCTGTATTATACAGTTAATATTCAACTAGAAACCTTGCCTCCAGAAGCAGATGGCAAGACAGACTTTAATGGAACTAAGATGCCTTACTTTACAACTTTCTTGATAGAAGTCTAAAGTCTATCAAGCAATAGGTTGGATTTTAGACAGATTTTTATAGGTTTGCATGAGCAGAGTAAGCTACAGGTTAGAAAACAAATCAAAAATGCTTATTATTATTATTATTATTATTGATTTTTAAAGTTTGTTAGAGCCTAAGTGAGATATTTGGACTGATTAATTTGGTATTTAAAAAAAATAGAGTGAAAAAAGAAAAAAACCCAAAAAGATGGTGTTGCTCTGCTTCCGATTCCCAATGACAGGCTTCAAAACATATTTAAGTGCAACTCTATTTTGGAAACACAAGTAAATGTCTCAAAAAAGCAACACACAAAATGTCCAGTAAAAAAAGAAATATGAGCCTGGAGTGGGGTTGAAATAATAGGAATGGAATCAGGAACTCTGTGGAGGTGATAAAACAGAAAGTCACTGAATGGTTTAGGTTGAAGGGAACATTTAAAGATCATGTGGTCCACCCCTTCCATGGACAGGAACATCCTCCACTAGACCAGGTTGCTCAAAGCCTCATCCAACCCGACCTTGAACACTTCCACAGATGTAGAAGCCTCTCTGGAAAACTTTCTCCAGTGTCTCACCAACCTCACAGTAAAATACTTCTTGCTTATAGCCAGTCTAAATCTACTGTCCTCCAATTTCAAACCCTTGCTCTTTCTCCTGTCACTACAGGAGACTACACTACTTTTTACCTTGTAAAAAGTCTCCCTTCATTTTTCTTATAAGCCCCTTGCATACTGAAAGTCCATGTGTTGTGTAGCAGGATAAGCAGAAGTGAGATAAATTGCATAGAGAGGTAATACTGTGATTAATGGGGGGAATAATTTCACAAGATAATTAGGGATAACTTAAGACAGGCACAAAGTAAGATTTGTCCAGAATCCTTCTCAGTACACATCAGTCCTGCCCCATAATAAAATCTCTCTCTCTCAGCACTGGACCTCTGGAGTAGGTGCTTCCAATTGTGTGGCAATTACTGATTTGAGTTGTTATCTATAAGAAATTTGATCTAGCTTTCTTCATAGCACTCTATCACATTTCCACACATGATTGGTTTAATTAACACTTTTCTGCAGCTTTTTCCCCTCCATCTTAGCTTCCATCTATTTATTTATATTTCTCCCCAGATTGTTGACTTGAGTTCTGTGAAATATTTTTGGGTACATTACATCTAATGTAAAAATATCTCAAATCAATCTGCCTTTAACTTCTCAGGCACATATATACCCTATTTTAATGTGGCCATTTATGCTGCTGTGTAATACATCTTCATAGTGTTGGCTTAATCATGAATGACAAGTGTTGAAAATGTAATAAAGACAGGGACACATTAATCCATTTTGTATGAAAATATGAAAAGGTAATCAGATTCTGAATGGCTGTATACTTTAAAAATATACTGGCTGAGATTTCTTTTTCCACTCAGGATTCTCACCAGAGATTCTGATTAGAAAGATTTCAGTATAAAACTGCCTTAAAATATTACAATTGTGCCAAAAATGCACTGAGGAAGTTTTATAAAATTAGAGATGAATCTCAATCAGTAATGTGATGACCCCAAAGCTTCTGATATACTTTAAATATTCAGGGAGGTCTGTATTCCTTTTCTTTTTACAGAATCGTATACACCTTGCCCATGGGTAGAAATGCAGGGTGTATCATTATAATTTCTGTTTCTGAATATCCAGAGCTAATTAAATAATTATTGTTAATAATTATTCCAGTCTCCACAGGCAGCTAAGGATACATTCATACAAAAATCCGTATAAAAAAATATCATCTTGGGTTTTTTCCCCCTGTAAAAACAAGAAATAGGAGGAAAACTTGCATTCTGTTCAACAGACACTCTTGTAGCATATTCTTCCTCATCCATCACTGTGCAACACGTATTTCCCATGCCCTAGAGAATTTATGCAGCCTGACATAATGCAATGGGGGTTTTTGGCGTTTTTTGGGTTTTGTGGGTTTTTTAGGAAAAACAACAAATCCTTTGTATCCCTACTTTTTCTCACCACCCTGCTTGGAGACTAAAGTTGTAGCATTGAGATGATTTAATTACTCCAAGCTGCTTCTTCAAATAACTGTCTAGCCTAGGCTACAATCCAGTCATCTGTAATACTTTCAGATTCACTTCATCACATTTGGTAGCTCAAAGACTGGCACTTAAATCCCTTCTGTGGCAGTATCTAAAAATAATCTTCCCACTGGTAAATATTCTGGTTTCACAGCTATTTCCCATTCTGTGTGAAGGAAACATCTCCCATACCACAGTAGCATTACAAAATGAAAGACCTTTTTAATTGTGATCATTCTCTGTTAAGCCTCTAAATTAAACGATTATACCTACAGAGGTCCTAGTGAAACTGAAAATATTTCTTTAGTTGTTTAACTTTTAACAATTATATTTCAATGTCATCTTAGCTCTTGAGCAAGAGATGATGCTCTGATTGCACTGCTGAAAATGTAGCGCAGTATCACCGGTATAGTTTGGCAGTGTGGCATATTTACCTCTTTGTGCTTTTATCAGTTTGAAGTATTTTAGCTGCAAAACATCAGTCAGATTTTCAGATGCTTTGCAGAGTTTATTATACGGCCTGAAGAGTGGATGGCTCTAGACATCCTGCCTGGGAATTACGGTGATCTAATCAGCAATCTTACAGTTTCATCATTATTTCCAAAATAACTGAAGGAGTTCAGCACACATCATAGATACTGTTCTTCCTGCACAAAACCTAGTAAAGTATGAAATCTTTTCAGCATGAAAAAAACATTTGCAACATATAAGCAAGATGTATTCCTAAATGTGGAGTGGAAAGGTAAATGATTAGAACATTTCCCACAAGCCTGTGTAAATTATATAAAACCAAAAATTGGTTCTGTCAATCATTTTTCATTTAACACTTTCAATTAACTTGAAATGCTGTAGGATGCCACTTTAAATTATCTAGTTAATAGAGTAGGAAGGGGAAGGATTGGCTTCCTGCTGTGGCTAAGGCAGTCCAAAACCAAAGTGGATTCAGCTTTACCTGCAGAGCTCCTGTGTAATCTAAAGCTGTTCATCTTGCAGAAAAGCCACAAAGGAAGGATGATGGTGGATCACCTCCTACAGAGACAGGTCATGGCCTTGCCTCAGTGGGTTCCTCCAGGGAAATCTTGTGCTATTAGTAGCCTCCTATGACAAACAAAATGGAATCCATTTCAATCTTTGCTGACAGCATTATAAATAATATTTTATATAAACTACAATTCTTTTTTAACATCTATCTCATTTCTTTTTAACCAATGTTTTAATGAATAGCACTGAGACCATGTCCATATTTGTGAACTACAGTAATGGCATTTCAGGAGTAGCAGAGATGAGGAGAGAATTAATTTATTTTTCACAATGATTGTTTATATAAGGTCTCTGTGAGTCACAAAATAGGTTATAAATGAGGGAGCACTGGAACACCACCTCCTGAGCTCTACTTTTAAAAGAAACTTTAAATAGAAATGAAAATGTCACATTCATGTACAGTGAATTTCATTCTTTTCCCCTCTAATTTTGAAGAAAAACTCAGCTTTATTATAAGGGCTAGCACAGGCTATCGTATGTTGTAAAAACCTTAGATAAATGCCAAAGACAAATTTCTAAAATTATTTTTGACTCACCAAATCTTTTACAATCTATGTGATAATTTTGTTGCTCTTTAGGAAGACTGAAATACAGTACATGCAGTTCTACCTCCTATAGTTCTAGACTATTTGAAAACAGACAGATAATACAAAGGGTCCAGGTCGATACACATCCTTCCATAGCAATTCATAGGGATGCTCAGGACAATAGGAGCCACCAGTGTGTCAGAGTGCTTTGAACACTGTGGTATCATAAGAATACCCAGATACAGGGTGAGAGGCGTAATTTTGAACCCCTATTTAGAATAGAGCTGAATAATACTCCTGTGAATGTATTTTATACGTCTTCAGAATCAGCACATATGCACATTCCACATGAAAAGCTTCAGGCTTGTCTGAAGGTATAGCATCTCTATACCTGAGTTTATATACGTGTCAGTAGGTACAGAAATGAGTTGGCTTTGACCATACTGGATGTGAGTCAGCTAAGCCTTAAAATATTCTTTTTTTTCCCTGCGGAAAGCAGTGAATAGGGGTGGCACACAAACGATTTAGTAATTTCCACATGTATAATATAGGCTCATAATATAGACTGAGAACTGGAGCAAGTTATTCTCCAATCCTAAAATGAGACATGATACTTGATTTTATATAAATACCCTCCATCCACTTCCATGGAAAAAGGACTAAAGTTGACCTTTAGTCACTTTTCCTTGCATTTTGAAGCGCTTTCTTCTTTGCAACCAGTTGGTAAGAGGCAGTTATGGTGGAAGATTCATTATTAAAAACAAGGGTCTGCTTGAGTTTGTTCTCTGTCTTTTCTTAATAAGGGAGATGAGTAGGGACTTCTGAAAATGATCTGTCTCATCTCAAGGCAGACACCTAAAATGGCACATGAAACTTGCCCACCTGAGGCTGTTTTCATTTTCACAGAGGGAGGCCATGGTGATTAATACACATGCAAACATCTACAGAAACCTAAATTTAGGGAAGAAGAAATGCATTCTGTACACAGCTGAGGGAGTGATAATTGGCATACAATATCCCAATAAAGGAAGATGAAAGTAGATACTTAGCTTGACTGAGTGAAGTCTCTTTCAGTGTAACTAAACCTGCTGTAAACTGGCAGTGATGCAAGGCAGCTTATGAAACCTGCTCCACAAGCTCACTATCAGTGTTTTAAAGTATAGATGTATAGATAGGCACCTAGATGGGCTATGACACATCTCCTGCTGCAATGTTATCATATTGTGTATAATAGGTATATTATATATCACCTGCAAGCAGATTCTGAGAAAGGAAAAAGCAAGGCTTCAAGTATTGTTCCTCTAGACTCTGCTGTTCCTTATATTATGTTTCTTCTGTGGTTCCTTTAGAGAGAACAGATAGGGAAAAAAACCCCAAAACTAATATATTTTGACTAGTAATAAAAACAGGAAAGAAAAATAGGGTTGTGAGTTTGGCTATTTCATCTGGAATTACCTGATAGGTGGGATTTTACAAAATAAAGTTGGGGTGACTGTGGTATATTCCCAACCTGGAGTTCTCTATATCTAGCCCAACAATTTCTATAGATGAATACAACTTCTCTAACGTTATTATTCTCTATGTAAAGCCCCATTCCAGTTGTCAGTCTGGGTGAGTACAATCTTGTCACTAACCAATGCATATGTCTGATACCATAGAAGGTTACAAAAAGCACTGCAGGTTCATAGTTAAACAATAAATTTCTACTAGCACATGTGTCTGCCTTCAGATTAAGTCATTGAGATGTTGGTAACCAAATGACAGCTGGGTGTTCAAGACTGAGCTGCTTACGCCCTTTATTCACCTGCCAAAACACATGCCTCTAAATGACATTTGAGATATCTTCTGCCACGTAGGGCTCAGATCTAGATAAAGCTTATAGATTTGACACAGGAATTAAAGGAGGACTACAGCCACCTGCACTGGCATGAAGACCAGCAGAGACAGCCCAGGACATCTTCCACGGTACCAAATATTTACCTTCAGGTAACCATATCAAGCCCTAAGTACATCAATTTCAACGAATGTGAGTCAGTGTGCCCTGGCAGCCAGGAGAGCCAACCCTCCCAGGCCCAGCATGGCCAGCCAGGCAAGGGAGGGAATTGTCCCACTCTGCTCTGGGCTGGGGCGGCCTCACCTCGAGTGCTGGGGGCAGTTCTGGGTGCCACAATATAAAAGAGAAATTAAGATATTAGAGAACACCCAAAGGAGGGCAACAGAGAGAGTGAAGGGCCTTGAGTGGAAGCCTTATGAGGAGCAGCTGAGGACACTTGGTCTGTTCAGCCTGGAGGAGACTGAGGCCAGACTTCACTGCAGTTACAACTTCCCTGTCATGGGAAGAGGAGGGGCAGGCACTGATCTTTTCTCTGTGGTGACCCATGACAGGACTGAGGGAACTTCCCCTGAAGTTGTGTCAGGGGAGGTTTAGGTTGGATATGAGAAAAAGGTTCTTCACCAAAGGGTAGTGGGGCACTGGAACAGGCTGCCCAGGGCACTGGTCACAGCACCAGCCTGACAGAGTTCAACAAGATTTTGGATGATACTGTTGGACACAAGGTGTGACTCTTAGGACTGTCCTGTGCAGGGCCGGGAGCTGGGCTCAGTGATCCTTGTGGGTCCCTTCCAACTCAGAATATTCTGTAATTCTGTGATATGTAGTGAAGTTGGCAGAATTATTCCTACAGCCCTAGAATCCACTTATGGATGTGGATGGAGTACTTCCACCTTTAGCTTTGGTTATATTTATATGGAAAAAGTTATTGACAGTTATGTTAGCAGTTTTGTTTCATGGAAGATGGCCTGTGTTAAACAGGCTCTTGGCTACATACCATGGCTAATTGTGCAGTATAAGCTTCCATGGGTAAGTGTATGTTGACCACAAGGGACTGAATGAATTAGATAATAAATAAATAAATAAATAAATAAATAAATAAATAAATAAATAAATAAATAAATAAATAAATAAATAACCAACTGCAGTTTGGTTGCTCAGGGTCTTCCAGTCTCTGACATTGTTATATATCAACTCGGCACACTTTGTGTACTGCTTCATATTTTATAAGGCAACTGGCACCCCGGTGTCTGTATCAAGCTACCCATTCTTTAATTAAGTTACTGTAAAAAGAAGTTAGAGAAAAACACAAAGTTTAAAATTGAGAGTAGAAATGTCAACAGTATTAAATTCAGTCAAATAGACAAAGCTGACTAGACAGAGCAAATAATTTTAAAATGATCCACAAGTGATTAACATTACTTTTGTTTGAATCAGGCTCTGTGTTCTTTAAATCCACATCTTTAATCTGTACAGTATTTAGCTACACATGACAAAACAAGATGTCTTCTGCTCTGCCTAAAGCTACTTGCCATCTTGAAAGCTTTTATACAAAACATTGGGAAAAAAAAAACCATTAGTGCTTATTTTAAAAACATGTCACCTAGAAGTAGATATTTCAGTATCAATAATTACATCTTATAAGTTAATAAATAGCAGCTCTTCTAGATGATTTCTAATTGTAGTATAAAATATAAATTCTATTTCTGTTTACTCAAATCACTTAGGACTAAAGAGTTAAAGAGTTACATTAGTACCTTATCCTGCAAATCATTTCACTGATTACTTGTAGATACATATTCCATAGAGTATGCTCATCAACATTGTCACTAACAGAGAAAATAGGATTAGAAGAAACTTAAAGGTCACTCAGTCCATTTTCTTGTCTCAAGCCATGATCAACCATACTTAGAAAACTCTGATGGACAAAGGAGATTTTACACTCTGTAAAATACCTTTCAGCAATGCTTATTTTGATGGTTAGAAAATGTTTCCATTATGTTTAAACTAATATTCTTCTACTTCAGTTTAAGTCCACTGCTTCTGATTGAAAAATGCTTGTAGATAAATCTCATTTGTCTCTTTTCTTCTACTCATTTGATGAAGACAAGTCATCATCCCTCCTTTAAGGAATTATTTTTTCCTAATAGAAGCAGTCTGACTGTCTTCAACAGGTCAAGATTTCTGACCAGACCTTAAGTGCATTAGAAGGTCTGAATTTCTCTGAGCAACCTCACCAAGTCTCCTTGGCCCAGGAGCACTGTGTAAGTGCTGAGCCCCGTGCTTGCTGGGCATGGTGAGTGTGAGTGTGTGTCCTGACCTGTCCTGTCCTGCCCTGTCCTCTCCCCTGCCCATCCTGATCTGTTCACTTGACTTCCCAGTTGACCTCAGACATTTTGGACTTGTATGATGGTCACCAAACTTTCACTGGGGAGTGTGACTGCACAGGCCTAACCCTACTTGGGTTTTGCAAGACTTCACCCAGATCTGCCAGGCCACCAACCTATGCCTGATATGGTCACTCCCATTGCCCAATTTGGCTTCCTTTGTTCTGCAGTCCTGTTCCTGCTTCTACTTTGTAGAAACATTTTGTTTCCCTCCCTTTAAAACTCTCTTGAATTTTTGGGTGTTCTTCATCTTTTTTTTTTTTTTTTTTTTGCTGATTTGTAATGATCATTTTGTATTCTAGTCCTTCCTTCAAATCTTAGTGCAGCCCCTCCTGGCTTGGTGCTGATTAGTAATTAAATAAGTATACACTTCATGCTTTTGAAATAATTAAGGGAAATATCGAGTGGTGGCAGACTGAAGACAGACCTTGTGAAATTCCACTTACAGCATCCTTCTAACTTGGCAGTGAACCTAATAGCTACTTTCCCCAGTATGATATCCTTCCCTTCCAGCCGTGCCATATTTCTTTAGCTTGTTTAAAAGAGACCTGCTGAAGTTTAGCTACATGATCTCTATTCCTTTTCTCTTCTTTTTTCAGGAAGCTCTTAACTTCTGACAGAAGGAAGCTGAAAAACTATGACATGATTTGTTCTCAGCTATGCTTCATCTCCTTATAAACATGTACTAGCTGTATACATGTAGTTCAATTATTTAGTCCAGTATTTTCACAGGAACTGAAGGTCAGCTGCTAGGTTACTCCTTACACCCATTAAAAATAGACAACACATTTTCCTTTTGCAGGCTTCTGAAGCCACACTAGTCCTTATGAGTTCACAAAGTTGCTGACCCTGAGACTGTTTGAATCAGTACCATAAAGTGAATTTCATCAAGCTCAGACAGTTCAAACTTATCTACCTGCTCTCTAATTGGCTCATGTCACTGCTCTTCTGGCCCGAGATTTTACCCCTCGTTGTTCACGGTGACGTAATGAGCTGCCTGATGAACACTGTTATTGTCAGTGAAGGCTGAAGCAGAAAATGCAGTAAATGCTTTGACTCCTCTTTGTATCACCTGTCAATAGCTACCTCTCCTTGGTAAGCACCAGATCAACTCTTTGCTTGATCTCCTTCTTCCCTGGTAGCATATTGCACTTACAGAGGATTCTTGTTTTCTTGTCGCCCTTGCTAGAATATTTGCTGCATTTTTCCTTGTTAAATGTAAGTTTCTAAATCTGCTTTTAGCCACCTAATAGGAACAGACTGTTTTTTCAAAGGTGCTAACTAGGTTATTTGAGTATCTGAAGATTCTGTTCAGGTGCTTAAATGCACACTTACATCTCCAGCTTTGAACTTTGAAGTCTGAAATTGCTGGCCTGCCTAAAGAAGTATCATATCCATTTACCTGCTTTCACTAAAGGGGTGAAAAAGAGGGAGCAAAAAGACAAATATTACATCAAATTTAAAGACAAATACTATATCCAATATAGCAGACCTTCAATCTTTTCAAATGTTGTTGTTTGCTTAATTCATTTAAAAAGCATAAGCTCTTTCTTTTAATGCTTTTGTTAATTCTTCTAATAAAACATCAATCTCTTTTCCTTTCACACATGTAACAGTCAGAAGCTTGTTTCCTGATTTAAAATTAAAGCAATTACTTACAGCATTATTTCCTTAATAAAAAACCTTAAAACAACCTCCCAATTTAGAGTGCCTCAGTGATTTCTACAAAGCGGTTATCAATGGTGCCTAGCTTTATTTCCATGTCAAAATAGAAGAATCTTCTTAATATTAATACATCCTACTCTTTCAGGCATTCTGAACAGCTTAAAATTATTTTTTCCCCTTTAAAATAGTGAGAGAAAGAATTATGCCTAGGGCTACAAACTAGGTTTCCAACAGAAGTAACTCCACATGGCTCCTGTTCATGAGCACTTCATGACCAGAAAAAATCAACTTCTGGCTTGTCCACACAAACATTTCTCTAAGCTGCCTAAAAGCAAGAGTACTCTGTTAGAGGAGTTAATTAAGAAAATTACTGAATCCACAGATTGCAAACTCTATTGTGCATACATTATCTTATCCATCTGTGAAGACATACTGGATTTGCTGTATGGGTAGAGTTTTTCATATGTGTCACAGTAGTAACAGACTTAATGACAATGCCTTATTTAAGCTTTTTATATTACTTATACAAGGAAATCTTATACTTTCAATGGTTATACATAATTTTTTTTTCCCTGGATTCAACTTTTCCCATTGATAGATAATGCCAGTTTGTTGTCTCCATCCTCTAGACCAGACAGACTGCTCTGCTGTGTCACGTTGTGCCCAAGGGTTTCATGTAGAGGTGTCTGTGTCACAACATCTGGAGGCAGTCATCAAATGTCTTGCAATGTTAAAAAAGATATATGGAGATTTTTTTCTCCTCTTAACTCATGCTTCAGAGGTAAAGAGCAATTCTGGTTTATGTTCCACACATACTGACAGAAACAGGCACCCAGGCCTCTTAACTTCAGCCTGAAACATAATGAAAAGCAATCAATAAGAGGACCCTCTAATGAAATGCACTGGGATCAGCTCACATCATCTTCTGATTCCTGCACACGTTAATCATCATGTACACCTTCCTTCCTCCTGTTATTCTCGAGGAAATAAAATAAAATATATTAAAAAAAAAAAAAAAAAGCTATATCATCATGGCTGGTCTAGGTATGCATCATAAAACTGATATATTCAACATTAGCATGGAATTGAAGCGTCTCACATACATTATAGCATGCTAAAAATAATTGAGCATTTAATTGCAAGAATGAGACAGAAACTATTCATTAAAAATATGTTTGAGGATTTGGAATTCTATTTCTCAAACACTAATCATTATATAAAAGAAGAATTATTGTTCTATATACTGATATCTCACTAGTCAAATTTTTCCAGTCTGGATTTTAGGGTTGTTTGTAGATGGGAGGAGCTGAAAAAGTGATAATTTTTGTTTGTTTGTTTGTTTGTCTGTTTAAAGATATTGCTTGAAGACCTGTTGAATATTGCTTGAACAATTATTGATATTGGCCATTTCTGAGACTTTCCACTAGGGCTTTTCTACACTTTCAGGCAAAGACATGATATTGCTTCTAGTTTTTCACAATGGACAACATTCTCGACTCAGTATTGCTAAGCAATCTGAAATAGCCAAGCTCTGGGAGAGAAAGTGAGAAGCCATTGGGAGCTCTCACTGATGTGGCCCATTTCTTACCATTGTTGTGGGGGAGCCAGTAGACTCAGGCTGAGACTCACCTGTTTTTTCTGTAGCTATTTGTCAGTATGTACCTTCCACATGCACTCCCAGTAACACCAGCAACTCAGTGAGTCCCATTGAGTCTACATGCTGGTTCTGCTTTTTAATTGACATGTACCAGATGTATTGAAGGTTCAGGGGATAAATGATTTCACAGGGAAGGAAGGGACTTTTGACAAGGCTGAGGGACAAACTTCAGTCACTGTAAATAAGAAAGTCTCTAATCACTTTAATATCACATTGTTAATATGATTATGATTAAATCCATCAAGTGTTTCCAAAGGTTCAGTCTCTATCTTTTCAATGGGGATGGTGACAAAATATGTAGGTGAAGAAATGTTCCTATGCAGGAGATGCATGACAAATTATAGTCTCTCAATGTCCTTCAGACAGAACTCTAGATGCAACGTTTTCAATTTATAACTATTCCAGAGTGCACCTGTAATAAATAGATCCCAGCTTGTCCAGCTTTTTGAACATGAAATTGTCTGGAAATCAATAAGTTTCTCTGTAACGAAAAAATGATCAGTATCAATAACAACTTCATTTCCTCAACAAGTTTGCTGCCAGTTTACTCAACATGAGTAGCCAGTCTTCAGGAGTTCACAATTCAGACATACGCACGTCCTAATCTTCCTGCAGAGAAGAAAACATAAATCCCACATAACTGAGTGAATGGAAGACATAGGGCCAGGGAGAAGGGAGAAATACAGGTGTGCTTCACACCTGGAGTGTGGCAATCTCTTTCAAGAATCCCAAAACTTTAGAGCATGTACCATGGATGCAGACAGATTTAAGCTCCCTTTTCAAGAAGGAGTTTGGAACAAAGGGGTGTTCCTTCTGATCCTCATGACTCAGTGGAAGTGTGTCCCTGACATTTTTTTCTGACTTTACTCTCTAGTCATGAAATAATCAAGGGCACCTTGTAACTGAATTTTGCTAAACCACTGTTGCATTTACTATCAAACTTTAAAATATCTGGTTTATATCAGTAAACATTTGAAGAGCATCACTCCATCCACAGCACTTATTTACTTGTTATCCTACCAGAAATTGTAAAATGCACCATTTTCCCCAGAACCATTGGTTCTGAGCCTGGCTTAAAGTATTTTCCAGTTGAACTGCAGCTGATCTTGCATACCAGCTTTTTCATTTCTCCCTGAGTAGATCCCTTAATGTTAAATTTCAGTTTCTAGGGTATTATGTCCAGCATCAGCAGCTCTATGTGCTCTACAATTATAATACAGTTTCTTATCTACACGCAGGAGAACTAGCAGTAAAAAAGCAGGTGGTGTTTTCTGACAATTTGGAAGGTAAACAAATGCTTGCAAAATTGGAGATAAGCATTCCCACTTTCACCTCTGACCCAGCTCCTGGAGGCAGTGCCACTTTTCAGAGAAGGAAAATGTATATTCCTGAAACCCAGAACCCTTTAAAAAAGACATGTTTTCTCAGCAGCTGATCTACAAATGAAGGAAGAACCTGTCAGGGATAAAACCGAGGTGGAAATGTTCTCCATACATTCAGCTGCAAGTATTCAGTCCTCTGAGTATGTCAACATCTTTTCTACGTGTATCCTAACATCATTCTACTCGCTGTATCCTGTACCATCACTTTGCTTACTTTCACTGCTAACACAGACATGTTAAATTTTTGCTACTTTTCCTCCATTCCCTCTAACGGAAGAAATTGTGCATTTTACCCTGTCCAGTGCCAGATTGTCCATTGACTCGGTAAAAAGCAGCGTTCCTCAAATTTTGCTGCTGTGTTCCAAAAATTTGGGTACTTTTACAGACAGCCATGAGGGTGGCTAGACAGACTTTACTTGCTCTCTCAGGACCCAGCGTCCAGATCATACAACTCCTGAAAGGGAGCATTCCAGGTTTTCTGGACACATCTGTCTCTCTGCAGGGATTGTTAAGTGGGCTGCATAAAATTATGCAGTTAGATGAGTGTATGTGTAAGTCTTGATGATACAAATATTACATTTCAACTTCTGCAGAGCTTTTCTGCAGAGCTGGAAAGGGTTACTGACCACTTATAAATACTTTTCTTTTTTCCAAACTTTAAGTGGAAGGTGCAGGTCATAAAAATTCATTCATTGTTTGTCCTCTCTGAAAAGAAGAAAATAGATTTTAAAAGCAGTGGCATTGATTCTTCATTTGAGTGTAAGATTATGAGATCTTAGCCATGAATAGCTAAGGGTCATTACAGCACATATTGGATTTATAGTCAATAAAATAATTACTTGATTCAACCTTAGGTACTAGATCAATTAATTATATTTTAAAAATTATTTCTGGCTTCAAGGATTGTTTTACTTATATTGCATAGCAAAGTAATGATATAATTAGGAAGAAATTATGACTCTGGCAACTTACATTTCCATTCAAATAAAAAGTAGAATGAATGTGTATTTCAGTCAGGATCATTTATATACATTTTTGCACACCAAGCTAAACTAATCAAGTCTAGCTTCCCTATGTCGTAGGGAGAAATTCATATTGTCTAAATCAGATCAGGATCGAAGCAGTTAATTGAATTACTAATGGCATGTAATTAACTGGCAATCAGTGCACTATACATTCAGGATCAATATCAGCAAATCAACGCATAAACTATTATACTGCACACCTACAAAATGTTAATATATGAAGACTATTTTTTAAAAATCCTTTTATAACCAATTCAAAAATGTCTAATCACACCCCGAAGCATTTATTTACACAGTTCTGCAGACAGTTCACACACCCAGACACCTCACAGGCCATGCTGTTCCCACCGTCCCTGTCTTTGGGGGAGTGCAGTCACTGCTTGCAAACCCCTCCCATGGGAGATGGGGGTGCTCTGGCTGGATGTGTGCCTGTCCCTGCAAACCCCGTGCAGGGAGATCCCCTGTGAGACCACAGACACCCACTCAGGGCTCCCTGCTTCCCACCCCTGGCTGTTCCTCACTGGGGGATACCTTCTTCCCTGGAGTCACAGTGGAGGGAGGATGCTCAGCTCAGTTTGGGCAGGGGGCTGCTGCCACATGCTGACTTCTGGCACCACCAACCTGGGTTTAAACCACTGCTCTGTTACAGTGACTCTCACTTTCACACTAATGACTGTAGCATCAGCTCCAGGTAGATCTAATTTCCATTTACACATGGCCAGTCTGGTATACAGAGGTACGTGCTTAATTTTGTGTATTTCAGTGCTGTTGATGGAATGACAGTTCCTTCTATAATTTCATTTACTTATTTATTTATTCATTTATTTATTTATTTATTAAAAGACCAAACTTTCACACACTGTGTTCAAAAAGAGATCTTGTTCTGAAATTGTTCATAGCTGGTTTTCTCTGTTTCCTTTTTTTTTTTTTAAAAAAAAAAGTTCTTTGTCTAACCTATAGGCATTTTTTAGGAAACCAAAATAAAACTAGCTGCCTCAGCTTTGCTGAGGGCTGGCAAACTGCTTTCTAGCCTCAGCACTGATCAACATGGTCTGGATTTATCTTTGCAGACTGGCTTCAGGCTGACATAACCAGTCCCTGTAGTATAACCTGCTGATGGCATTGAATGATTGTAATAGGAGACTTGTGTAGCAAGAAGTGAGGAACTTGAAAGCATTTACCTTGCTTAACATCTTGAAAAACAGATTGACTTTCACCTGAATTCTTCAGTAAAAAATATAAACCAGAAAAGTTGGCACAGATGTTGAGATTCCCCCTTTATTAGGTTACACTGAAATAACAAAATACAGCAAAGGAAACTTGAAAAACCAGGAACGTGAAAATTAAGGAAAAATTACTACAATTTTCATATATATTATTGATTTTTATGTTTAAGAATGTATGGGCTTTGACTGAAGATTTTTCACCATTGCAGGCATTTCTGGTGACTGTATTTTGAGAAGATTGCCTACTGTCTGAAAAGGAATAACAGCATCCTGCAGCATTTTTCTGAGTGACAGAATGTAAGAGATTTCTCTGCTCTACCTAGCTGCTATATTTAATTAAATTTGGAGGAACTTCATAGGTCTGAAATGCTGACTTTCCCTGGCTCAATCAACAGGATTAAACTACATAAAGGAATTGGAGGGACAGACAGGCAGACACTTACATACACACAAACTCTGTGATGATTTTTAAGATGTTAGCTTTAAAAAGAAAATTATAAAGGGGAAAGTGCTTTGAGAATTTTGCAAGTAGACGCATTTTCTTTTCTTCATAATTGTTTGAAGAAACAAAACAAATAAATCCAAATAAAAAAATTGAATTGAAAAATGGGGGAGTTCATCCTGCTTGGTATTTTTATCAGAAACAGACACATCAGCTCTACCTTTTAATGATTTAGAGCACTAAATATTGGAGGATTTAAAGCATTCTAAATTTTATTTAAAACCATTCTGCAGGTTTTGTACTACCAGCATTTTCATTTCAGGCAATCTCCCATCATATTGAAAAAAATCCTCTGTGATTTGAAAGAAATAAAATTATGGTAGTTCTGTAATATGTAAATAGAGATTCAGATTAACTAACCCAAGACAGCATAAAAATTAATGAAGAATATGAATATGCAGTTAAAATCCATAAATATGATATAGTATTATGTCTCTACTACAGGCAAAAATATAATTATTAAAACTCTGCAAGTGTTATGCATATGTATATATTAAGATTCATTGTTCTATGGAATTTCATAGTTAGTAGAAGGGGACATCCAGAAAACACAGAACTCTCTTATAAAATATCTGCTTTCTCACACTTTTTTTTTTAATTTCCTCCCTTATCTCATATAAATTGGCAGCAATATTACTCTTAAAGACCAAGATTCCTCAAGGTTGTAACAATCTCCTCACTAAGTCAGTGGATACTAAGCTGAAGTTTGTCAGGTCTGCCCATGATTCAAAAAAGAAACTCCAATCACTGACCCATCTGAAATAATTAAGCAAGCAGTTCAGTGTTGCACCCTCACTTCATGCAATGATACTACTTAGTTATCATTGGAAAAGGACTTTTTTTCTGTAGAGGCATAAAAGCTGATTGCTTAGGATAGATTTTTTTTTTTCAGACAAGCTGCATTGAATGCTTTTTAGGCAGAAACTTTTCAGCTGTTTACTTAAAAAAAATAGGTTATTTTTTCACTACGGAAACTGTGGTCATCAGCTAAAAGTGAATGCTAGTGTATTCTTTTCATGTGTTTCCAGATGATTTCAATGTCTATTGCAGCATATTTGACTTGTACATTTCCTTCCCAGCAGCTTATTGACCCTTCCTTTTGCTGAGACATCAGAAATAATTTTAAACTCTTCACTTTGTGCAAGTGCCACTGAACCCGAAATGAAATAACACCAGTGAAATGCCAGAAATGAGTTGTGTCAAACTATCAATCAGATGCAAATCATGACAACATTAATTCTAGCTAAGCTCAAAGGATCATGTAGGAAGAGTATTTCAGTGCTACAGCGCTTCAAATTAAAAAAAAAAAATTCACAGACAGTGCTTTGTGTTAATTTCACATTTACTAATAACAATGTTATCATTTATGTAAATGCAAATGTCAATTTTGGACAACTTTCTTCATCCTGTCCTATGCAACTAAAAGTCTAACGGAGATCATCAAGTTCCTGAATAGTGTAGCGAATAGATAATCTCTGTCATGCCACAAAGAATAAAATTACAAAAAAACTATCCAAACTGTGCTATCATCCTGTAAATTCTGAGTTCTGCTGGGCAGCCTGATGATTAGACTTTTTCTGATTTTTCTGGAACTTCTCTGTAGTAAGAAGAAAGTGACTCAACCAATCCAAAGCTGAAGGCAGAGTTGAAAACTGGTTTCTATTATGTCAGAAAGAGCTATACAGACCACAATTATACATGGAGAGTGCAAAGGAATAAAGGATGGGTCTGGGCTGCTTGGGTCACTGTCAAGCATCTCTCATCTTCACCCTCAAAAATCATAGGGCCCTTGGTGTCTGATTAGCTAAACAAGCCTTTCTCTTCAGTTTTACTTTTTCTGCTCTGATAATTCCTCAAACTTTTCTTCACACTTCTTTCACTGAGTTCTTGTTTCTTGATCATGAGTCATACACAGTCAGGCAAAGAAAAAGCCTTGGCTGTGCTCTGCTGGAACACTTGCCTATAATACTAAATATCCTTTGACTGGTACAATGTAAGATTTCAGACTGATTATGCACATTAAACAGGCCATCAACTAAAAGCATCATCTTCACCCAACAAATGTTGTTCATAACCCAAATTCTTGTTAGTAGCAACTAAATTTCTCATAATTTTTTATATTATTAATTACACAGGTCTTAGCACAGACCTTATTTTGGTCTTTTGGATCTCTGCATGCTCTCAGTGTTGTTCCTGTTCATGTTCTGCAGTACTTGTACAATGCCATATGTTCAGTTAAACTGCACATTTTTATGGCAATGTCATTAAAGCAGATAACAGCTAAGTTTAACATCAAAACTTATTTGAGAAAAACAAAAAAATCACCTCTTTTATTTCTGAGTAACCTCTATAACTTCCCTTAAATATGTTTCTATTCCACCACTCAATTTCTACTACTCTAATCCAGTTTAACTAGTCTATTATGAAGCACCAATTTCCTATGCTTTGCCAAAAATATCAGGGATATTTTTCAATTTCTTTGCCTAGAAAATCAATTATTTTTTACAAGCAAAAATTGTCATGTCAGACCATCATGTTCCTTTGCATTGTATTTTTCCCGTTTTTACATACCTGAATTTTTCTAATTATTCTTTCCCAGAAAACTTGCTAGTTTTTCACGTGACCAGGGATAGGTTAGCACCTTAGTCCCAACCTGAATTACTGCCCTTTGTAAATATTTATCACATATGTAGTTCTCAAATCAAGTGTTTATATACTCAGAAAAGGAATATTGGTACAAATTTTACAATTTATCCAGTGTACCACTTATTCCAGAATTCTGCAATAGTGTTTATCTATTTTGCAATTCAAACATGAGATTTACTTTACCTTGGGTGTTGTAATTCAGATTATAATTTTCCTCTTAACATATTCTTCTCAATTGTGCAGACTCTACTTACCTTGGTTTCACATCTTCCCTTTCAGTGAAAAACAAGGTATTTGTTCAAGGTTTAGATCATAACTTTTTACATTACTTCTTTCTTTTCTGCATATTTTAAAAATCTTTGTTAATCATGTTCACATTCTGAACTCAGGGTGGACTGAGCTTGATTTTTTATAGCTTGCACTTTGCCATTATTTTATCTGAATCACATTCTGATTTATAGGACTTTTGTGGTGTTAATTTGCCTTTTCATATCCAGAATAGATGCTCAGTTAATGCATAATAACTTTTGTGAAGTTGATATTTATCTAGATCAATGCATATTCCTTCTCTGTTTTGCTCCCTGATCATGGCCTGAAATTTTCAGATGATTTTACTCCCTTTATTTTTTTGGTTAAAGATACTTACTGCTTCCAGTAAATATTAGTCTTTGACCTTGCTTTGTTGATATTCTTGTGGTTTTTTTTAAAGCTTACTGATTTTAAATAAAAAAGGCAGAAGAGAGGAAATATTTTCACTGTTTAAGAAAAGAGAAACTTATATCCAAGATAGAGATTGTTCCACAAGCACAAATTTCCACGCCAATTCAAATTCAATAATGCTGAAGACAAACTTAAGGCTTCTAAATGCTATTTTCCACTTCATGTGTGCAAAGCTGTTTGTCTATCCCTCTTAGAACAGTTTGCAAAATTAATTGATTTAGAACCAGTATTCCCTACAAGGTAGACAATTATTATTCTCAATTAGAGATGGGCAAACAAACATTCAGGTTAAGTGACACATCCAAAGTTCATCTTTAGAGTGCAACTGTGCTCTCCTGAGTGACACTCATCTAGATTATACTACATTCCCAGCCCATTTACTGTTGCTTTGGGGAAATAAGTCTGCAGGGACACCTCACTGGGACCTACCTCACTACTTATAGGGGGCTTAAAAAAAAAGGAGAGGGACTTTTTACATGGGCAGATAGTGATAGGACATGAGGAATAGTTTTAGTCTAGAAGAGGAGATATTTATATGACATATTATGAAAAAGATTTCATTGTGAGGGTGGTGAGGCACTAGAACAAGCTGCCCAAAGAAGCTGTGGATGCCCCATCCCTGAGATATTCAGGGGCACATTGGATGGGGCTTTGAGCAACCAGGGATAGTGGAAGGTGTCCCATGGCAGGGAGGCTGGAATTAAATAATATTTACAGTCCCTTCCTACCCAAGTCATTCTGTGATTTGCATGCATCTTTACTACTACCCACCTCTACCTATCTTGCATTTAAATTTACCTGCTCCAAATGGACTCTGATCAACAATTATTACCACAACAATAGCATGAACTTTCAACAGAGACCTTTACAAAGTCAACAAAGAAAGCTCCATGGTGACTGAAAATCAATAGGGCAGAGAGAAGAATAAAAATTATTTTTGTAATGACTCTTTTGAAACGAGTATTTGAGTTGCATGAGAACTCATGACTCAAATAGTGTTGCATGGTCTTATGAATAGTAATGAAATCAAATCCTAAACAGAGGTATTAGATTTTAATTGAGCTATTCTTTAAAAGGTTTTTTTTCACAGTGTCAAGGTCATAGTCTCACAGATAAGAAGTTTATTATACAAGAACAGTGATAATAGGCACTGGAGACATATTGAGTATATGCTCTATGCTACACAAGAAAGAGAGAAAATATACTAAAAGCAGTAATTGAAGTATACACAGAAGACATTCTCATTTATAAGTAATTTAAATTATTTAGGCATATAAGAGCTTGCTAAGTAGAGGGTGTATAATTTTTTCTCCACATAACTTTTGTTACTCTTCAAAACTTCTTTTCAAATGAAGCTTAAGTGCAATTTAATTTTTAAATATATTTTGAAATTTCCTTGAAGGTGGAGGTGTTATTACAAAGTCAATCCTAATGCATTCTAAACTTACCTGTACAAGACCTTGATTATCTTTAACTGGGAGTCTGAATAACACTGTTTTGAACAGGAAAAACATCTCGTCTTGGAGGACTTCCCAAGGCTTCTCTGGAATCTGCTAAGCCTATAAGTATGAGGTCATACTTTAAATATATTAGTAAATCATCTCCTTAAGAAGGTTTTAATAATTTACTACTGAGAGTGGTGATATTTAAACAAGTGCATAAATGTTTTGTATTTTTCCAATTTTTTCCTATTTCTTTACATGATACTTGGACTCGTGTTGGTTCATGTCACCCTGTGGAGTATCTTAGACACTTAATGATGGCCTTCCCCAGAGTTTTTCCCCCCATATAGCTGATATCTTTGATATTGCATCTGATGACTTTTTAGGCTTCATAGCAGAACATTTTTTCAGAGTTGTTGTTTGTTAGCCATTATAGTGCTCAATGGTCCATCCCACAGGGAAAAGATAAAATCATATGGTTCTGTGGCAAACAGTTTCTGTTAGCTGTGAGGTCTGCAGAAAAGTGCACAAAAATGTGGGTTTTTTTGTTAAACTGACTATATCAAATGAGCAGATACCTTTTCCTGAAATGGAATCCGGTTTTAACTCCTTCTCAAAAATCTTCCACCTGAATGCACACCAAAACATCTGACCCACAATTTGTAATGCTTCACAGACAATGTATTTTAAAAATGTGTCACAGTCCTTTCTGATTCATTGACATAATTCACATTGCAGACAGGATGCCATTGTGTTTTTTTCTCCTTTGTCCTTCCAATAATCATATTTTGTTTATTTCATCCTGAGGCAGCACTAATAATTATAACACAATGTGCCCATAGAAAAAGAACAGATGATATTCACAGAACAAAATTAGAGAATATTCATGTGCCCATGTGGCTCACAGAAATTGCTATCCCGTTAGCTGTTAGCTTTCTGTTAGTCAAAATTGGAGTCAATTTACTCCTGACATGTCCATGCCCACAACCTAAGTTCTATAATAGCTTATCCATAATTCTCTATTCGGGAATAATTTCAAGCACAACAACAGAGTATTACAAAATCTGTGTCAAGATTTCACTTCTTGCAGTCTCACGTCTTCCCTGTTGATATGCATTGGTAATCGTAATTGACATCAGCATTTGTAGAAAAACTGGTTTAATCTCATTGTGTGTCTCATTCCACTACTCGAAGAATTCTGCATGCATCTCCTGCATTTGTTTTAGCTCAATAATAGATTTGGAACTGTCTTTATGTCAGTTCTCCATTAAAAGTTAAGTATCAATACAGACACTTAACCCAGATCTATTTCTGGCATTCAAGCAGAAATCTCCTTCTCTGAATTCTGAGTTTTTCTGGAAGTATCAGAAGGCCGTGTTAGACCTTCAGAATAGTTTTTCCTCTTATATCTCACATTTTATATATTAATTCTTTTAAATTGCAGATGTTGAATTAATTCATGTATACATACAGTTAAACAGAATCTAATTACAAAGATATAAATCTGATGACTTTTGTTTTTCACACACTGGAATAGTTAGCTATTTTGATTACA
This sequence comes from Nicator chloris, assembly GCA_013400495.1. NCBI lineage: Eukaryota > Metazoa > Chordata > Aves > Passeriformes > Pycnonotidae > Nicator > Nicator chloris. Next base: position 34,961 of record WAAE01006326.1, on the reverse strand, counting down.
TAAAGAATCCAAGCATTAATTCTTATTCTCTACATTAGGATTAACATTCCTTTCTACTTTTTTCCTGTTTTCACTAAATATATAATTTTATTCTTGACAATCTGAATAGTTCATGAAATTTTGAAGCAATATAAATATTGTCAAAACATGCTGAAGGCCCTACTTTCATTTGCAAGGAGTTCTTTTCTATTGCTCCATGGCTTTGTAGGATTTCCCGGGACTATGGAACAAAGACAATCTCCAAGGAGTTCCTCCAGGCTTCATGGAATTTTGGGTGGCAGTCAGAAGGATTCCCATGTACATAATCCCCATTGCACTGAAAATGTATGACATTTATTTCATACTGTAATTTTTAGTAATAAGTTTTAAATAACTTTTTTTTGTTATTTTTACCTCCTATAGTCTATTGCAGCAGATTCAATTATCACAGGAATGAGGAAACTTTACAAAAGTTTTACAATTGCATATTCAGTATTTGCTTTGAACTTAACGAGAATTTCTAGTGGTTTCAATGTCTAACATCTGAAATGTCTGAAATGTCATGTTTACACCAAGCCTAGAAATGAATGTATGTCCATAATGCCTCATACACTATGTGGTATTAGGGATTAATTTTAAGCAAATACTAATTATTAAATGTGATTTCTTTTTCCCTTCATTTTAGCCTGGGAAATAATGTTACATTCATACTGCTAAGAGATATTTTATATTCACTGGTTGCAAAAGAACTATTTTTCTCTGCAGTGTTATTTATTCATGACCTATCGTCCATCTTCTTTTATGCTTATTAATATGGTATATTTAAAGCCACTGATGTTTGGATGGATGGAATTTATAGGAAATGTTTCATAACCAGTTTTCACAGCAGGAAGAATGTAAAAACTACAATGGTCTATGTGGCAGAGGAAACATGACTGAAAGCATTTCTGCTTATACTAAACCAGTGAGAAACCTTGCTATTAAGTGTGAACCTGTTCATCTGAGTAAGGTGTTCAGCATTTTATCTAGACCAGATGATAGACAAACAATACACATTTCAATGAAAGGCCTAAGTACTGAAATAATCATCTAATGGAAATTAAATCCCTACATATGCTTTCTACTAAGAATAAGTGGTTGACAACCACATAAAAGCTTTGATAAAGAAAGATTTATATCCTTTATCTTATGTCTTTTCTAAATTCATCAAAGTTTTGGTAGATGTATGAAAAAGTTTGATTTGTTTTTCAGGAGACATAATAATTTGCATTTGATCTTAAAACCCAAACAAATTAAACCATGGAGTAATATTGGATGAATAATGATATTCATTTTTCAAAAATAAAACTTCTGTTTTTTCTGCTGAACCCAGTGTTTCCTTTCTATATGCCAAAAATGCTAATAAATCCTCCCAGATTTATTAAGAGAATCACTAGGACTTTTGGGGTATCTCTCTTTTTTTTTTTTTCCCCTACGATTTTAAAAATAAAGAGGCTGCTCTCTAAAGTTAGTCAATAAGTTTCATGTGTGCTAAAGAGGAAACATTTCTGAGGAGCAATTCTGTGACTTTTAATTTCATGCACCTTTTTTAAGAAATTGTTACAGCACAGCAGATTATCTGCATCCTATTTGTTCCCTGTAGTACCTGGAGAGTGAGAGAGTCTTTCAGAGAATGGTTCAGATTAGGAACATAAACTATGTGCTTGTGGAAAGTTACACAGCTCCACCATCTCAGAACCTGCCTTGAATGCCAGCAGCCAAATCCCCAGGAGCAGGGGAAGAGATTTCAGAGATGCTGGTACACTAAGACCCCCAAGGCCACATCCATGTGATGGCCAGAAAGTTTGGAAAGGCTGCACCCGGTGTTGAACCCTCGTTATTTCAGTGCTAAAGCACAGGGCTCACAGATTCATGGGATCATAGGATGGTTTGGTTTGAAAGGTACTGCTGCAGCGGGCAGTGGTGGTCAGTCCGCAACGTCCCCAGAGAAGCGACCTGAGAAGGACACACCTGGTCCCACAAGCACATCTGCAACCGCCCAGTGATTTCAGCTCAGCCTAGTGATTTCAGCTCGATTGTGAGCTGAGCCTTCAGGGTGAGGCGAAAGAGAGATGGGGTCTTCATCTGCAGGGTCCTCGGAGCCTTTATTCTGCTGCTTCCTCTAAGGGGTGCGGGGGTGAAGAACCAGGGAGAGCAGGGACTTTTATAGGTGAGCCAGGGGGCGGGGTTACACAACTTGGCCAACTGGGTGGAGGATTGAGAAATGAACCAATGAGGGGAAGGATCGAAAACGGACCAATCAGGTAGGGTAGAAAGGAGGAAGTAGGGAAAGAACCAGTGAGGTATAACTGATTGACATATCAACCACAAAGCCTCATGGGAGGAGCACATTTGTTTGCCCTGAGGGAGAGAGCAGCCTGCCAAGGTTTTTCCCTTAGGGGAACTACCACATACTTGAAACCTAAGGGTTGCTCTCTTTCCAAGGGAGAGCATCCACATTACTGACTGGCCTACCAGCCTCCCCAAAGTGCCATAAAACTCATTGGCTTCCAGCCCCACTGCTTTTGTTGCAGCTCGGGACACAGTTGGCTTTCAGGGCTACAGGAACACATTGTGAGGTCATGCTGAGCTTCTTGTCAATCAACATCCTCAAGTCCTCTTCAAGGGCAGCTCTCCATCCATTTTCCATCCAGCCTGTATTTGTGCTTAGGATTGCCTCAACCATACACTTGGCCTTTTTAAACTTTGTGAAGTTCACATGGTCTCACCTGTCAAGTCTTTCCAGGTCCCTGTGGATGGCATCCTTTCCCTCCAGCATGCCATCTGCACCACACAGCCTGGAGATATGGTACACTGCAAATGAAAGAGGCTTTGCTTTCCACACCCCTTTGAGGTCAGAGGTAAGTTGTGTTCACATGCATACATAATGGAGTCTTGTGCATATGATGTGCTGGGGTTTTACCTACGTGCTTTTCATGTTTCCTGCTATCTGTTGAAAAATTGCAGGCAAATTAACCCTCAATAGACATGATTGACAAAATGTAGGTATTACTTTGTTCTCTATGTCAGAAAATATAGCCTACAAATCAGTCATTCCCCTCAGTGTTCTCTTTCTCCTTTAAAGCTATTGTCCATCTAGATGGTAGTCTTCATTTACGTTTGTTGCAAACAAATATCAAATGAACCTGTCAAGTAAGGGTTTTGCAAGAGCTGTTTGAGGCGAGCAGTCAACATTTGGTTTGTGTGATTGATAAACTACTCCAGGATTTTCAGAAATGATGAGAACTTAATGCTTAACAACCAGAAATGGGAATGAATTTTTAAAGTAACTGAGAATGATAAATGAAAGGTTTTCTACCCTTTCACTTTCTGAAAGCAATTCAGGATTTTAATGTCTGGGACTTATTATGGACCAGTTAATGGCCAATTTTTCCACAGCTTTCAGGATACACTTACTGCTGCTATGATCCATTTCTGAAACAAAGATTGCAGCCTCTGCTATGTTTATACCACACTGAAAATTGGAGCTTCATTTAGGTACCTAAAGAGTCCGTGAATGTGCTGAAACTGTGACCTTAAACGTGACATTTAGCAAATATTTACTGGAAGTTCAAGCCAAAGCTCACTTCATTTTGCCAGTCCTGTGATAGAATTTTTATAAGATGGCAAACATCTTAGCTTTTTTTATAGGAAGTAGTGGTCTAAGGAGCACAAGAGAGATTGAGATTATAACTAGGTGATAACCAGGACTATGAAAAAAGAAAGCACTGTAAATCTTTCCCTTTTTCTTTTTTCCTTTCTAATTTCCTTTCTTTTTCCTTTCCTCTTCCTCTTTTTTCCTATTGTCTATTTTTCCTTCTATTTTTTAAATCTCTCCTTTTAATGATATATACAAGAGCATTATCAAACATCTGATTCCACCCCTGAATGAATGAAAAATGAACCAGAAGTTTTAAAATTTCATATTTTTCTTCATACATTTACTTGAATTAATTGCATTAGAGTGCACTCAATTCTTTTTTCTTCAGGTTGTCTTTCAACACTGTATTTTTATAGTGATTGAATGTATGTAAATATATGCAGCTGTATGAATAAATGTTATAAATGAACATTTTCCTTCACTGAAGGCTCTTGAGAAAATAAAGTAACATTTCTAGGAAATACATGGGCAAATTTACAGTCATTCACTGTAGTCATCAAATGATACAGTTGAACAGATTTTTACTTCTTCACCTGTACTTTGCAGTCACAGCACTGCCAAGTCCACCACTAAACCATCGCCATCTACACGTCTTTTAAATATCTATAGGGGTGGTGACTGAACCACTTCTTGGGCAGCCTGTTACAATGCTTGACAAGCCTTTTGATGAGGAAATTTTTCCTAATATGTAATCTAGAGTTGCCCTGAGGCCACTTGAGACCTATTGTCTAATTGCTTGTTACTCTGGAGAAATAAACAACCTCCACCTCACGACAGCCTCCTTTCATGTAGTTGTAGAGAGCAATATGCAGCCTTCTGTTTTCCAGGCTAACCAACCCCAGCTCCCTCAGCTGCTCCTCATAGGATTTGCCCTTCAGACCCTTCACCAGCTTTGTTCTCTGGACTTGCTCCAGCAGCTCAATACTCTTGAAATGAGGGGCCCAGAACTGTTCACATCACTCGAGGTACTTGCTTGTATCTATCTTGTTGGCCTTCCCCCTGATTCTTACCCAAGAACTCTCAAGCCTCTTGTCACCATCATTAACCTCTGGGCAACCAAACCACTTTCTAACACACAGAGCTACCCCACTGCCTCTCCTTCCTTTCCTATCCCTTCTGAAGAGATCACAGCCATCCACTGCAGAGCTTCAACCTTTTTTCTCATTCATTTGATGACATAGGAACAGGGAATGGGTCTGAAGTGCTCCTTCTCTTTCCTGACTGAGTTCAGATACACAGACAAAGAAGCATGCTGATCCTCAGTTTTGAAGTATCACATGGTGAACATCCATGTTCATACTGATGGTTGTTTTGAATATTGTCCTTTACTTCCTCCACAACAGCTGCTCATTTTCCTACAGGCTTTATGGAGAAAGACATACTTGTTATTTCTCTGCCAAAACACTCCTTCTTTCCTCTTCCATTTCTCAGCCCACAGAAAGCTTTCATAAAGGTCATGAAGGCACATGTGATATCAATGTTTGTGTGAATACATGTGAATATGTGTATGCATATTCATGGCACTTTCACATTTGTCAACTGTTCCAACAAACAGAATTTCTCTCATATGAGAGCTTTAAAGAAAATAAATGTGGTCAAAACTAACAAGGAAGTATTCATCTTGTATTTGGGGAGAAATATTTACAGTTATGAAAGTGTTTTTGCTGGGCAGCAGTTAGTACAAAGGAATTTGTCATGTGCTGAAGACTGAAGGCAATGAGCAAACAGACCATGAAGCTTTACCAGAATATAGACCAGCCAAACGCTCTTAGATTACTGAGCACATACTATATTGGGATTAACCTTAAGAAGACCTTAATTTGCCTGTACAACAGCTCAAATATTTCAAGTCTGTATCACTTCAGGATTTTGTTTGAGTTTTTTTGTTGTTGTTGTTTTTTGCTTGTTTGTTTTTGGGTTTTTTTAACAAGGAACCAAGTCTGTGATAAAGTCATAAATCAAAATCCTTTTAAAAATTGATCCCTCTATAATTTTCCTTGTTTTCATGAGGTCACAAGAAGAGAATAGAGAAGAAAATTATGCTTATGACATATGAAACTTCCATTTCAAATACAGTGTGTTACAGGACCATGAAAAAAATGTAGATCAACAGGAGGCAGATAGAAAAAAACAGTTGAAAATAGTTCCATTTCTTCTCTACAAGTATGTCAGACCCATAAGACTTTCAGGTGAATTTTTCTGTAGGCTTCCGTAGAGTTCAGACTAAGACACAGTGTGAATACCTGCAATTTCTGTTAGTTTGCCATACTTTTGTAGAAGCTAACTAGCATTGTACTTGTGCTAGTATAGTCTAGCATATGCAATCTTCACAAATATTAATTATAATTTTATTTTTTAAAAATTAATAAGCTAGAGACTCAAATCATGGACATTCATATCAGGCCACCAGAAAGTCTTGCAGAAAAGGCATAAGCTAATAGGCAGGAAGTAGGTTTGGACAATTAGATGTTTTCCATAGCAGAAACCAATGACTTCTCTATTATCTTTTTTTTTTTTTTCCCCTCTCTCTTTTTGTCTATAATTGTTTATGAGGGAAGTTTGCTGAACAATTGTCTGGCATATTAGGGTCTGAGTCTCATTATGTAAATATTATGCAGATTTCTAAAGAACCAAATGCAGTTGCAAAGTATCAAGATGGAATACAAGGTTAAATGACTGCTTTCAAATTACAGGGGCATCTATACATCTTTGGCAATTTTAAAGATGGGGTGGAAGATAAACTCTATATGCTTTCCTTTTTCAAGTATACCTCTACCAATTAGTGTGTGGCTGAGAAGAAATTTCTTTCTTAACTACTATTTTTTCCAAATATTGTTTTCATGATTTAATTTTATTTACTGTTGTCTTTCTCCTTTGGCTCTTCTTTCCACTCATCACAATCTCATCTGCGGCACAAGTTTTTATTATGGTTTCTTTTCCAATATGACTAACTCACATTCTCCTTTTGAGAACGTATTTAGTACTCACTTATAACTTCAAAATACAAGCCAGTCTGTTGTATTTCACCAATTTAAATCAAGGACAAAATAGTCTTTAGCATGCTCTCCTCTCAAATATATCTGAAAATTAACTGTTTCACAAGTTAGAGGTTAAATTTCTCTACATTCTCAGAAACCTTTTTAAAGGTGAATTTATTCTACAAAAAAAATTATCAAAGCCTAATTTAAATTTAAAAGAGAAGCATTTTAAGATTTATATTTATTAAGCAGACAAAAAAATGAAACAAAAACTTCAGTTTCACTATCATGGTCTGAGAAAAGAGAAATGGTCTTTATGAGTGAGGAAGACCATTTTACACTAACCTTGTAGCAGGTTACAAGTGGCTAATTTTCTTGCATTCAAAAGATTGACATGATCTGAAAGTTCTAGTAGCATAAGAATATGTATGTGTTAAATAATAGAGATATTAGTATTCTTTTACAGTAATTTGTCTTTGCTGCAAGAAACAATGAAGTATCTGTCTTTGATCCAAGTACAGCTTTTTTCCTTCTCTCTCAAAGCTAAGTAAGAGTTAATTAATCTTCTGGACTGCATGAAAACTCAAAACCGTAATCTTTTCTGAGACAACTCTGCCTTACTTCTGCCAGTATTTCTCTCCTCCTTTTTACAGCATGCAGTACTTGCATGCTTCTCTCCCCAGGTGAAGTCTCCACCATGGGTTGTGACAGCATCCGAATCTCATAGCAATCAAGGCTGAAGTCACCAACAGAAATTGAGTTCCTTGTAATTAGTAAGCTGTTCTCATGCAGTGTTATGAGGGCAGGGAAGAGATATCTGAAGAAATCAACATTTCACAGAGTCAGTGTTGGTAAGAATATTTACAAGGAAGATAAATTCTTCCACAGTAGACAGAATTAAATATGCCAATCAGAATATGATTTCTATAAAGTTACAGTTGCTTATTTAGGACTCAGTTGGCAAAATGTTTGAGTGTTCAAATCAAACCTATTTCTTGAGTGAATGCTCTTTGCAAGTATGTGCTTAATTTATGCTTAATTATGTTACTTTTACTGACTTTGGGTTTCAGCAAGCTTTCAAGGTCCTTTGACTGACACTGAAACAAACTGACATTGGGAGTCTCTGTATTGATGAATGAAGAAATAATCAAAAGGAACAAATTTTTGTGCTACTTGTCCACACAGACATGCACCTACTGAGCACATTTCAACTCCATGTTTCAAGATAATCTGTGATTATCCTTATAGGAAATAGTCAATGTTGATGCCTTGGGAAGGCTGACCTGAAACAGAGACTGGACAGAACTAGAGAATAAAGTAAATACTTATTGAAAAGTCTTTAAGGTTACACCTTGGGCAGCACAAGAGCCGCTGGCCAGGGCTACACCCAAGGTGGATTTAAAATGGTCACAAAATGGACAGCTGGTCACAAGGTCTCACATTTTTATCTTTTGGTCCATTTGCATGTTGGGGTTTAATTATGTCCAATTATAGCTTTGAGACGTGAAGTATCATCCTTCTTGTTTTCCTTTTTCAGTCCACTGTTTTTTATATTTTGTGCCTGAAAGTTGTTCTCGTGGTCCTTGGTCTTCAGCAGGAAAAGGATTTGGTTTGTCTGCCTGCTCTGTGAAGAGAGCTTACTAGCACTTAATATGAGGCTCAGAACTACACACCTAGGCAGCACAGAGTCTGAAAAACATGAAAGCTAAAACTTAAGGCATCAATGTAATGTGAATTATTGTGTGACTCTGAAAAGACTGTTGATAACTCACTTTTCATAAGTGTCAATAACTTGTGAATTGTGCATGCCGGACCCATATAATCCACGCCACCCTGTCTTGTTCGACATTCCAGATAAGTATGAAAGGTGGGCATCTTGCAATTTCATTGACTAGATCTGACTGGTGCAATGTTCCCTTGCAGTTAAACCAAAATAGAGAGAGCAGGCCAACATATTAGAACTATCAGAAACACCTCTGCATAAATGGAGATGTCAGCAGGCATTTGAAGTTAAAATGTTGCCTCAAGGAATATTAGTCAGGACACAATGGCAGTGTAAACTTTTTCAAATGGAGCTGTTCCTTTTTAAAATCCCTCCCACCCTCATGGAAGCAGCTTGAACTGAGCAGACAGACTTTTTCTGTTGGGATCACATTTGTCATTATTCAAGTCAGTATCGAATTGAAGGACTGTCATCTCTTAGTTCTATTCAACATGCACCTGTTGTATGTCCACATTATTTATTCAGACCAGACTTTCCAGTTCACAGGTTTCTTAGATGAAACAGCTCATTGCTGAAAATCGGGTTTTTCTGTCCATGTGGAATTGTTCAGTGCTACCCTTAAATAAAAGCATGTGTATTTTTTCAGTAGTACAATATTTGTTCATGTAGTGAAGAACGTGATTCTAGCAAGCAAGCAAGCAAGGGGAGTGAAATAGCTGAATGTGGAGAGCATATAAACCTAAATACTGAATAAGGAGAACTTGAGTTACTTTCACAATTACTGTGGCCTACTTACTAGGCTTCTTTCTAGTAACAATAAAATAAAAGTTTTCTGAAGGGAAGAAATAGTCTCAAAATCACCACACAAGATATTATTGTTCTAGCTGTCAGTTCTCAACATCTGTTGTATAGCTTAAGGACTATCACAATACATACCTAAAGCCATACTCTTTGTCAGAAAGAAGAAAAAGGTAAATTTTTTTGCTCTCTTATGCTTATGTTTTTATTAAAGTAAATTTAAATTAGAAAAAATGCTATGCAACAAATGCAAGGCAGTGATTTTGTTGCTTTGGCATATAATTTATTCAGCTCATTCTTGTAGTATTCAGACACCATGAACAGAATACATTATTCAACAAATACCAACAATTACTCCTTGAATAATTTAGTTGATGAATATTTTATTCTTGTGTTAAAACCAGATTCATGTGAGGGAACTAATACTTGTGCACAGCCTGCTGGACTTTTATGGAAAGTTGATAGAAACCCAACAGCTGATATAGAACTTGTAGTTTTGGGGTACAGTGGAAGGTAAACCACATTATTATGGGTTCTAAACCTCGCAGAAAAAGAAATGAATGGATATCAAGGCATTATTATTTAATTACTGTCTGGGTCTGATTGTAGTAGGCAGTGAACAATCACAACAGAATGACTGACATCACGTGGGTGAGTGTTAATTATGGCAGGCAGCTAAGGGAGAAACATGAGTAAAAATGCAGCTCATTTGAAAAACAGATGAACTGAGGGGAAAAGACCTAAAATAATTCAAGAAACCTCAAAATATCAAGACTTAATGGACTCAAGTTTTGGGATTTCTTCTTAAATAAAATACAGAAAGATCTTAATGGTATAACTGCAGCTACATCTTCATCTATTCAGTGTGTGACTAGGTCTTCTTGCCTCTGTCCAGATATTCCCTTCTATGAGTCAGAAAATTCACATGTACTTACATGAACAGCATTCTCTAGATGTGGCAAAAACTTTGCTAGATGTAGATGAACAGCCTGAACCATGATCAGCTGATGCCTGCCCCAGAACAGCAAAAAGAATTTGTACTGCACCGCAGCAGAAGCATGTGTGCTTTTTAGGAGGATCTCATGGTGTAACCTCACTGGAACCACAATCGCATCTGGGAGGATCTGATACACCTGGGAGCACACCTTCTGGAGAGTACAGCATATATTCAAATGGCAATCAAATAAGCAGGCACATAAGATGCTTTCAGCATGACCTCCCCATGTCGTACGACCCCCCAGATAAATTCTCTCTCAGTGGGTCTCTATGTCATCATCACAAAATCAATTCTTTTTTTTCCCCATGTACTACCATATGAATAGGTTGCATTCTTGCAACATATTCTATATCAAGGGTCCTCAAACTGCAGCCCGGGGGCTGGATACGGCCCCCCAGGGTCCTCAGTCCTGCCCGCCGGTATTTACAGAACCCCCCGTGCCTCCCGCCGGGGGCTGGGGGGACCCAAGCAGCCACAGGTGACTTCCTGCCACTCAATCCATGTGCCGGCCTCCGCAGCCCCCACCGGGACTGGGCTGGAACCAGCGCCTTGTCCTCGGCCTGCCCTGGCCAGGGGAGCCTCTGGGCTACAAACTGTGCTACCGCTGCCCCCTCCTCCTTCTCCTCCTCCTGCTGCTGCTCCTCCTGCTCCTCCTGCTCCTCCTTCTCCTCCTCCTGCTGCTGCTCCTCCTCCTGCTGCTGCTCCGCCTCCTCCTCCTCCTCCTCCTCCTCCTCCTCCTCCTGCTCTGCAGCTGGCACCTTGCGTTTCTGACAGATATAACAGAGCTACTCAACAATTTCAATGTCCAGCTTCAAGGAAAGGGGAAGCTCATCTGTGAGATGTATTCACATGTGAAAGCATTTCAAGTCCAATTAGACCTGCTCATTAACCAAGTAAAGGAGGAAAACTTCTGCTGTCTCCCCACAACTCAAAACCTGTCTGCAGAAAAACCAGCAGTTGCATTCCCAAACAAAACAGGTATGGATGTACTTTGCAAAAGGAGTTTCAAATTAGATGTAAAGAGCTTCGTCTCCATGAACAGGACATACAGCTTTTCTGGAACCCACTTTCTGTTGACATTGAAACTGTTGATCCAATTTTCCAAATGGAATTGGCTGAACTACAGACTTGTGACTCGCTGAAAGATGCATTCAAATCAAGCAGCCTTACTAATTTCTATGCATCTCTCCCCTCAGAGACATATCATAATCTCAGGAACCATGCACTCAAAATTGCAACCATCTTTGGCAGCACCTGTGTCTGTGAGCAGACTTTTTCCCAAATGAAACATCTGAAATCTCCAATCAGATCCAGACTAACTGATGAACACTGGCATCACTTGCTGTGACTAACAGTGACAAATATGGAACCTAACATTGACCATCTCATTAACCAAATGCAGGCCCATATTCACATTGAAATATTATTTGTTTTTGTTGATTACAATTGTTTTTCATTTGAAATATTGCATTCTTCTTCCTGGTTTTTGTGCACTACTACAAATAAAATATATGTAGTGTGCACAGGAATTCGTTCATGTTTTTCCAAACTATAGTCTGGCCCCCGACAGTGTCTGAGGGACAGTGAACCGGCCCCCTGTTTAAAAAGTTTGAGGACTCCTGTTCTATATCCTGCTGGCTTGGTATCCACTGATGGATAGCTTATCAGGTATCTTCCTTAGAGTGCAGTGACTGTTGCCTTAAAATGTTCACTAAATGCAGACCTTCATCAAGGTGAGGCTGTCTTCTGTTTAGATAAAATGATTATAAATGTTTGCTTTCGAGATCATAATATCTTCTGTATCAGTTCTCCTGCAAGTACATAATTAACCTGTCAGCCCACCCTGCAGTAATAAGTGTGATAGATGGGAAATGTGTTAGGGAAGAACCAGTGTGTAATATGTTTGCAAGCTGTACTTTATACTTCAAATATTTCTCCTTTAATTAGCAGTCGGGTAAAGTCAGGCCTTAATGAATTAGCACATAACTGTTATCAGTATACATTATTTTTTTCATTCTGAGCTGCTCACTCAGGTGAGGTATAAAAGACCTGCTATGGGTATACCAGGGGAAGGGAAAGCAACTTAAGATAGATTTATACTCTTTGAAAAGTCCTGAACTTACAGGATTTACAAATCCTTTCTTGATAAATAAGATGTAGCATGAGCTACTAAGTAAAAGGTCCTGACAGAGAAAAACTGACAAAAAAGTTGTCTCAAAAATTATAACATTGGAAAAAGGAAGTGCTTATGAAAGTGGTTACGTATATGGAAAATAGAAATTCTAGCTGTGACTTAGACTGTCACGACTACTGGAAGAAAAAACAAGTATTAGGTGAAATTGTTAATCTAAAGGTATCTGAGTGACGTGAGAGTTTGTATCTCCTGCTTTTTCCATCACTTCAGCATTCAATGTTAAATTTAGATTAGATATTAGGAAAAAAGTTCTTTGCTCTTAGGGTGGTAAGTCACTGGAACAGGTTGCCCAAAGAAGTCTTTCTTGGGCTTTATTCCTCTCTTTTTTTCCCTTTTCATTATTATTATTCTTAATGTCTTTCTTTCAACCCATGAATTTTACATCTTTTTTTGGATTCTCCTCATTTCACCGAGGAAATGGTATGGGTAAGCAGCTGCATGGTGCTCAGTTGCTGGGTGGGGTTAAAACGTGGCCTTTTCTAAAAAGGAATGCTCTCATCTAATTATTGGGGAAAAAAAGGTAGTGAAAAAAACCCAGAGAATCAAATTTAAGATTTTAGTTTGCTAGTGAGAGATTTATATATGCTGCTGTAGCCAATGTCTCCTAGTGATAATGAGTATAGCAGAGATAAATAATGAGAGACAAGGTCAATTCATGTGGGTGTTGAGCCACACTAGGATGGCTACACTACCAGAGAAATAGTCCAGATGAATATACACAATTCTACACTCTGCATTGCAGCAACATGTACTTTCGTATCAAAAAAATCTTTGCAAACTTTTCCAGTGAGTGTGGAAAATATGTTTCTCACTCTGAGGTCTCCTGATGGCATTGTCAGCTTTACTTCTAGCAAGACACTGCAACTTGCAGAGCAGTTATTGAAATTCTGGCCCTTCTACAAGCAATGGTGAATGATCTTCTGGGTTGTTGCACAGGTTTACATTTTAGTACACTAGAAGTAGTGACCACTCCTTGTGAGGTTGTGTTAGTTCTGCCATGCCAGTCCAGGCTACCTTTTGTTCTTTCACCTACATTTCAAAAAAGGCAGTTATTGTTTACTCTTCTCCTCTAATAAAGGATAAAAATAAATAGTTCTTTTAAATAGAGATGTTTTAGCTACTCCTGATAATATTTTCCTGATCAAGCAAAAATAAATATATCTCAAGAGCTTTCTAGAGAATATATGTCATATTTTGGAACGCCTGCTTAGCCTCAGATAGAAGTCATGATGTTTTTTGAATGAGAGTTTATATCATATAAATAAGTGATAATTCATCCACTGAAAAATTGTGTTGGATAAAGAAGATATACTTAAAACCTCAATCTTCATATGTTTAGCAGTAATTGTCATCTCTTTTCACATCTTCTTTCTAGACAGTAAGTGTAACTGAGCAGTTTCACTAAACTGGTAGGAAAACTATTAAAAAACTGTCCATTCTGCACGGGCTGTCAGAACACAGTCTGTCAGGAGAAACACATCATTCACATCACACAGAGACCAAAAACCCTGAGACTGGAATTCATGGCCAGATGGAGCTGGGCAAAACAGAGCAGTCTAGGCTTTCATGAGTACTGTAAAATAGACCTTTCTAAGTCTCAGCTGTGCTGTTATTGCAGTATAAGAAAAAGAGGAGTCTGAGAAAGGCATAGAAAGTCAAAGGATGCTGGACAGGGACTTTGATGAAACCATGCCTCTGCAAGGAAATTTGTATCGGACCTACTCTTGACTTTATGTATCTCTACAGCAACAGAACCTGCTAAGTTCAAGGAGCTTTGAGGACTAAAAGCCATTACCTAGAACTGATGTAATATTTTTCTTCTCAAAGGGTTTGTCTGGAAAAATAATGATGAAAATGAGATGATCACCTCATGTATATTTGTCACAATTCAAAAATGTTTGAATTACAGGAGACATAAATTTGGTATATTCTAATCAAAGCTACAAAGCAAAGAAGGAAGAAAATAATGGTTTATTTTTAGCTATTCTATTACTAAAATTTGCATTTGAAATTACAGAAGGGGCAGTCAAGAGGTTGTCTTTTTAAGACTTTCCCAGACATGACAGGCTACAGCAAATGGATGGATGACTCATGTGCCTTCATATGACACCCATTATTTTATACATAATGTTTGTCCTCCAAGGTGATTTTATTTTTCTTTTTATTAATCCTTATTAATATTAAAGAGAGAATAGTAAAATGCTTTCATTTTTTTTCCTGGAATGCATAAATGCTATAGCTAATCATTTCCCCACAATTATCATAAAACAGCAGTGACATTTTCAGCTCTTCAAAATTATGCAAATTATTGAGTGGGTAAGTACAGTAGCTCTTTTCTCTATTAGAGCACTGCTGTTTAAAGTGGTATTGCATGTCAAGGAGGGCAAGGTGTGAGTAGTTTGATTAGAATTATCCACCCTCCACCAGCATCTCTCTCTGCTTCACCCATCTACAAGGTACAGACACCCACTGTCCTTTATTAAATCACATTTGCATTTGCAAATTCATGGAGATGGGCTAAAAAAGAAAAAATGGGCAAGCCAGATCTGCCTTGCTTTTTGTTCCATAGCACCATCATTCAGTGTACAGGTAGGCAATCTCCACACATCTTTGTATAAGAAAAGAAAAAAAATAAGAGATGAAGATTTGCATTTCTAAATCTAGATTGGATTTTGAACTCAGAAGTTCATTTGGTTCTTCATAAGGTAAATTCTTTATCTTCTTGTAAGTTATATGGCCATGGAGTTACTCAGCAGAGGGGTAGAAGTGAATGAAAAAACTAAAAAGAACGGATCACAGTCTTTTCCTGTTCAGTTCAGCTTTGGAATAGTGACAATTCATTCCTGGAGATCAGTTTCAAACATTACTGATTAAAAGCATGTCCACTGTTTTCCAGCTTAGCAAGCTTAGTGCAGTAGTTCTTACCAAATCCCCCCAAAAAGCAGTAACTTCCTTCCTGCCATTCTCTCCTGTAGAGCCTGTCACCCAGCCTATGAACACTCACAGCAAAGCTGCTCTAGACTGCTCCACGTCATCCCAGTAATGCTCACCCTGCTTGGGCTCTCCCATCTGTTTTCTGGAGTGTTTGTGAGTGTTTGTTTGTTTTGAAACCATCTGCTGTCTCGTACCTTCCTCTTCAACTCCAGCCCTGGAGGGCCAGTCTAACCCTCGAGGTCACAGCACAGCTTTGGTGTTCCAGGCTGTTGTGCAGACCCTGGTGCCCAAAGCCCTGCATGGACTGGGGTGCCCACAGAGTGCAGCTCTCTTGAGAGGCTCCAGCATGAGGAATGGAAGTGGTGCTGGCATGGGGTCGTGCCTTAGGGAACAAGCCTCGTTCATTAGCAGCACTCTTTGTGTCAAGCCAGTCCTGTTTCTGGCTTTGGAGTTATTTGAGGATGTCTCACTGACATTCAGTATGCAGCACAAACATACTTTTAAATCACATATTATCAGAGATGGCATTTCTATCTTAATTTTTTTGTAGGATCCGGTCATTTTGGTCCATTCAAGAGATCTTTTAGGTGGCTGGAAGTCTACATGCAAGTAACAGCATGAGACCAAAGGAAGTCAAATATGAAAGAAGTGAGTTTTTTATTTCTTAAAAATTAACTACTGATTGCTTTTCATGTCCTTCTAAGCCAGTTAAGTGGAAACATGACTCCCCTTAACAATCTACTCGTGAAGGCTCAATGCACATTGCTGCTCTCTCTTTCAATGTTTCACTGAGATTTTAAATTCTAACAGCTAGATAGTCTCATTTCCTTTCTAACATTTAGACAGAGGGGTATTTTTTTACAGTTTTTGAATAGAAGAAATAAAGCCAACTATATTCTTATCTCCCATTTTTAATTTAGCTTCAGAAATTAAAATTTCTACCATATAATTGAACCAAAATTATCTGCAGCTTTCCAGTGCTTTTCATTCTGTATACCCATGTTACAAATAGAAATTCAAGGCTATGATCAAGTACAAATCACCTGTTGTCATTGAATAGAGCATTATAAAACACTGATGTATTTCCTTCCTTTTAGCTGTTTTTCCAAATGATTTCATGATCACAATGGACATCTATGAAGTCTATTAAAAAAAAAAAATAATAATCTCTCCTTCCAAAGTGATGCTGTAGTATTCTTTGCCAGTCCCAGTCACAAATACAGTCTGGACAGTGAATTGAGATCAGACCTGGAGAAAATAACTTGGGGATGTTTGTTGATGAGAAGCTGAACATGCCATGGTAATGTGTGTTTGCAGCCTGGGAAGCCAAGAGTGTCCTAAGCTGCCTCAAAAGCAGATTGAGGGAGATGATTCTGCCCCTCTGTCCTCATGAGACTCCAGCTGGAATACTACATCCATCTCTGGGACCCCCAACAGAAGGGGGACATAGACATTTTGGAGTGAGTCCAGAGGAAACCAAGTTGATCATGGGGCTGGAGCACCTCTCCTACAGAGACAGGCTGAGAGAGCTGGGGTTGCTCAGGATCGAGAAGAGAAGGCTCCAGAGAGACTTTATAGCACCTAAAGGGGGTATAAGAGAGCTGAAAAGGGACTTTTAACCAGTAGTGACAGGCAAGGGGCAATGGTTACAAGCTGATAGAGGGTAGATTTAGATTGGACGTGGAAGAAAGCTTTTACTGTGAGGGTGGTGAGGCACTGGCACAGATTGCCTAAAGTAGTAGCTGCCCCATCCCTGGAAGTGTTCAAGGCCAGGTTGGACAGGGTCCTGAGCAACTTGGACTAGTGAAATGTATCCCTTCCCATGGCAGGGGGCCTGGAACAGGATGACCTTTAAGGTCATTTCCAACCCAAGCTGATCTGTGAGTCATGCAAGTAGAATCCAAGCTATAAAATAAAGCCCTTCCTGCATATGAAAAAGTACTAGTTCATTCAAGAATAATTATATATAAAATATAAAGAGAAAATTATTTTGCACATTTTTATAGAAATATACAGTACACTTTAAGAGTCTTGGGGTGTTCTTTCCCCTCACTTTTCTTTCTTCTATCTTGAAAATTAAATTCCCAATTAGAAGTGCCAAGCCAAACATTGATATATGCTTAAGGGAGAATATAGGGACCTTTTTTGCATCTTCTCTTGTGTGCCCTGTGTTATCCCAATAATTTTCTGAAATGGTAGTTGATCTCTGCCTTGCAGCCATCCCCTGGCCTCCTCACCTCCAAACCCTTGGCTGCAGAACTTGAGCTCGATAGTGAGATACAGAGGCAACAGACAGCAACATCTGAAACCCACAAAAGACCGTCAAGTTTCTTCTGTAAATGAATGAACCAGTGGCAGGGCTCAGACACCAGGCAGCTCAGTCATCCATATGCTTAACTTATTAACCAGCTCTTGGCATGCTTTTGTCCAGGTCCAGGTTAGCACAACCCCATGGAGTTCCCATGGGTGCTCAGGGGGTCAGAACTAAGCAAGGCAATCCCCATTAGACAGCTGAGACACAACCCCCTAGTTTTGGAAGATGAGAGTTTAGTAGGATAGATGGGACTAGATGGTGTCACTTGGCCTCAGGGTCAAAATCTTATTGCCCTCACTATTCAATTTACTGGTATGGATGCTGTCTCAAGCTCCTGTCTATTTCCAGAGACAGAAACAAATTCTGTAGAGGCTTGTCTTTTCCCTTTGATAAGGACAAAACACTGCTTTTGATGACATTTTTGTTATACATGAAATTGGCAGGATGTGAACAAATGGGAAAACAACAGAAGGTATTGTCCAGGCTCTATCACTTCAACAGCTGGTTCAAAGCAAAAATTGTGCTGTGAATAAAGAACTTTTGAAACCAGTGATATGGAAGCTTTCCTACCCCTTGCAGGCTGTGCTTTGAGCCCCATGCAGGTAAAACTGTCATGTTTCAAACAATAAAAACAGAAAATATACCTTTTTTTTCTTCTTCTCTCCAGTCTCCATCACCAGGAGTATATACTCCATGGAGCAGGTCAGGCATGGGATGCTTGTGCTTTCTGATGCTGCATCTCTCTCTGTCCATTGATTGTGCTGGAAACAAGGGTACATCAACTCTCTGTGCAGGCACCAAGAAAGATAAAAAAGACAAGTAGTACTGTTACTAATACCAGACACATTTTAAGACATCTTGGTACAGCTACAAAACTCTTCAGTGAATGGAGGGAGAATAAAAAAGACCTGAAAATATATCTGTCAGAAAACATTGAGTTGAGGGAGCAGAAGAAGTTCAAGACACAAACCCCAAACCTTTAGAGAACAGTAAGTACCTTGGGGGCAGAAGGGAGTGGGGACTGCTAGGAATATTCTCTATGCTTAAGCAGAAGACACTAATTGTTCTTTTGTGTCTTATGAAAAATGTATTTATTCCAGAAATATGCAGAAATATGGTTCAGATACTTTCTGAAATAATTTAATTTTTCTTGACTACTTAGAAATAGGCAGAAATGTTCTCACACTTTTAATTATTTTGGGGGGGCTGATATTGTCTGGAATTTATCTAAGTTCTCCATTTGAAAGGTAATTGTGTTCTCTTCAAGAAAGCAGAAAACATAGCACTTGGATTTAACTTAGATTCAAATATTTTGCTGAATCAGAGTGGTAGTAGCTCTGACAAAGTTAATAACTCAGCCCATACAAGTCCAAAACTGATGTAGAGGTTTAAAACAACAAATGCTTACTTTTCCTTTTATTCTTACTTTTTACATTTAAAGGGAAAAAATAAAAGAGGAAAGGTAGGAACTCATTTAAAATTATTAAGTTGATCTTACAAACCTAGACCCTCACTGATGTTCTAACAGCAAACCTTCTTCCCACCTGCTCTCCTTCTGTCTGCCCTTGTGAGCACCCAAAATTTAACCACACATCCTCTATATCACCCTGTAGCTTTTCTTCACTGAATTTATTGGGAATGCATTTCCCACTGACATTGCAGCTGAAGTACCACCATGTCTAGATGCCAGGGTTACACACACAGCAAGGATCTCCAGTCACTACAGACCATAAGGAAAAATTCTGTTTCTTTGGGACTGTGTTCTTTTGAGCTAGCTCTACTCTTAAACCTGCTCATGTTATGATTAAAACTTGAAAGCCAACCATCCTTTTTTTGCTCCCAAAAAACAGGAAAAAAAGTACTTAATTAGATCACATTTTCACTAAATTCCTTTAGTCAGTTTTAGTTTCTGTCTGTCAGAAGCACATAAACTTCATGAACAAAAATCAAGAAAAACTCCAAATTCCATTCAGGGTTTTTCAAAAATGTTTATCTTTTAAAAGTTCAATGATACTCTGTATGATCTTTCATTCAATTCACTTTTGACTGAGATGCTATATTACTATTTTTTGTAAATCAAATCCTCCCCAGACTCAGTGAGTTAGAGACAAATCGAAAAGCCTTGGAGAAAAATATTTAAAAGAAGAAGAAATGGGGAAAAAAAATGTTAATCATTAAAATATTAAAAAATGTTATCATTTTCTGTGAGTCAAGTTTGATTTGCTGACTTTTCCCCTATCCTGAATTTTTTAAATATGAGGAGACTAAAGTATTTGTCTTAAAATATAGTATTGCCTGGATAAAAGTATTGGGATTTTTGATTTTTTTGTGATGTCCTACGTGGTTTTAACCCATGGCCATCTTCAGACATGTCATCATTGGTTAAATTTCTTCATGGCTTTGCAAACAGCTACAACCTCTTGTGCAGACATTGTGCAGACTCTGTACAGAGGACACAAAACAGTGCTCCCCTGAGGTTTTGTCCCAACCCAGCACAGTGGCATTAACAGCAACCCAACACAGAAACCTGGGGGTAGGTTTTTTCTTTTTAATGAAGAACTGAAAAGTGATCTTACTCATGCTACCTTTACACCATTACAACTCAGTGGGCTTCAGTGGAAATCCTCCTGAATTACTTCAGATAGATTAAACCTAACTCTCTACGTGTTATATTTACTGAATAGCAGTCATCCAGTAATGTTAGAGCACCTTGGGAACATTAGTTAAGCTCCAGAATTTCTCCTTCCATGGTTCCCCAAGTGGAAAATAAATTAATATGGTTTATGGACATTTAAATCATCACCCTGGAATAGTCCCCAAATCTGTGCAAAATCACACAGCAAATCACCATCCAGGTCAGATACAGAACACAATGTCCCACCTCTTCTCTTCGGCTCTGGTACTACACATTTTACCTCTTTCAGAACAATGGATTTAAACTCTTACAGATTATTACTTTTATAATAAACTCTTTCTTACCTCAAATGGCTGCTGAGTTCTCAGTCGGGCCATTTAACATAAGTGCCTGCTCTAGTTATTCAGTCCATTAAAATAGAAATCAGACTACATTACCCAGAACACACTTAAGCCTCCCACAGCCCTGCTCAGTCACACAGGCAGTCTGCCAATAAATAAGCTCTCTACAGTGTTCCCTACTAAAATCATTTAGGAGTTCTATGTTAAAATATACGAATACATATGTTTATACAAAGCAAACAGCCAATATCTGAATTATAAGGTAATTTAGTTAGTCAAGCACTTGCTTATGCATGTTGGGTTGGATATTTCATTACCCATGGCTAATTCCTGGGATGCTGCTAGCAAGCTTCCTAACTTCTTTCTCTGTCCACATAGTTCTCTGCTTTGAAAACACAGATATTATTTTCTTTGGCTGTAGGACATTTGTGCTATTTGAATTTATCTGACCATTGGAAGTACAGGATGTTTTGTGTGTGTGGTTCTTGGACACATAAAGAGAGTTAAATCACACATGAGCAAGGTAGGCAATTCCCTAAACTAATAGATAAGAGAAAAGACAGTGAAAAAATCCCTAATGCCTGCTTTACTAAATTCCTAAGAAGCTAGGTTATTTTTTATCATTGCCACCATTGGAGAAAGTTCAGAGCTGTGAGAGGAGGAAGGTGATGTGGGAAAGAACGTGTTTAGAATTACATAGATGGCTCCTCAAGGCAAAGTCACAGTTCTACCTTCCCTGTGGAGGCAGTGGAACCAGCAAAACTGATTCTGAAGTATTCTTCCTCATTTCTTCCTTCCACCAGTTTTGCTTCACCTGCTGCCATGTCACAAACATGACTTAGTCCCAGGTCTTTGTCCTAAGAGCAGCAAAATGAAGATTTGCCCGTATCACCTTGAACTGACTCTAAGTACACCTTTGCTTAGTTAATTAGGAGTCAGTCAGGTAACACAAGTGAATTACTAGTCCACAGTCCTGCAGGTAATTGAATGCCCTCAACACTCATATACAGAATGTGTGTCTTTGCAAGACCCGAGATCTGTAAAAATAAACATAATCTAATTCAGACAGCATTTGCTTGCCAATTACTGGCAGATTTGCACCATTTATGGTCAGTCCATTATGACACAGCTCTACAAATTGAATTTGTTACAGAAAATGTTGAGGAGGAAGGATCTTTGGCTTCAATTTATCCAGAACAAATGGGCAAATGGAAAAAATCAAATCTGAATTTGTAGCTACAAGGCAATTTGGACAAATGTTAGGCTATACTGTCCTATCTGTGGAGCAAAACACGATCCAAACTATCTCAATGCATTGAGATTATATGATTTGATGATAGCATCTAGCACTGTGGCAGCACAAGCAATCTGGTGGTCAGGACATTCTTGAATTTTGGTTAAAAGCCTTTTTTTTTAATCTCAAATATATTGTTGGTTTATATTGCACATTTATGGCATAAAAATGAAACAATCTCTTAAATGGGAGGAAAAATGCTGTGGTATTATGGATTTGCCAATTGCCTTGATTACTGTAGAAATGTTCAGCACTTTTTCCTCCTCAGGGAGATTTTATCTTGGAAAACCATGCCGACAGACAGACATACTCATACAAATTAATCTGTATTTTATAATGGATAGAATTTATGCCCTGTAGAAAGTGGTGTTTGCACTGAATGCAGAGGGTTGTCTCTGGCTGGATGCCAGGTACCCACCAAAGCCTCTCTGTCACTCCCCTCTGAAAATGAGCAGGAGACAGAAAATATTATTAAGTGTTCATGGGTTGAGAATAAGGACTGGGAGAGAGATAATCCACTGATTATCATACTGGGCAAGACATATTTGACTTAGGAAAATTAACTGAATTTATTACCAATCAAAATAAGAGCAGGATAATGAGAGGTAGATCTGAAAAACAACTCTCTCTCACCCCTTCTTCCTTCCCAGCTCCACCTGTTTCCCCAGAGGTGCAGGGAGACAGGGAATGGGGGTTACAGTCTGCTCATCACACGTCGTTCCTGCCGCTGCTCAGGGAGGGGACACCTTCCCCTGCTCCCCCATGGGATCCCTCCCACAAGACAGTTCTCCGTGTACTTCTTCATGTTCTTCTCATGGGCTACAGTCCTTCATGAACTGCTCCAGCATGGGTTCCTTTCTGTGGGGCGCAGTCATTCCAGAACCACCTGCTCCAGCGTGGATTCCCCAAAGGGTCATGAGTCCTGACAGAAAACCTGCTCCAGCGTGGGCTCCTCTCTCCACAGGTCTGCAGGTCCCTGTCAGGGGGTCATGGCCTCCTTTGGGCAACCACCTGCTCCAGGGTGGGGCCCTCCATGGGAGGAAGGTGGATCTCTGCTCCCACATGGAGCTCCATTGGCTGCAGGGCACAGCTGCTTCACCACGGGCTGCACCATGGACTGCAGGGGAATCTTTGCTTCAGCTCCTGTTCCTCCTCCTCCACTGACCTTGGTGTCTGCATAGTTGTTACTCTCACACACTCTCACTCCTCTCTTCTGAGCACAGTTACATCAGCACTGTAACTTTTTTCCCTTCTTACACATGTTATCACAGAGCTGTTTTCACCATCAAAGCTAACTGGCCCAGCCATGGCCAGCAGTGGGTCCAGTTTGGAACCATCTGGCATTGGCTCTGCTGGACAACGGGGAAGCTTCTGCCAACTGCTCACAGAAACCACCCCTGCAACCACCCCCATTCCCAAAACCTGGCCACGCAAACTCAATACACTACAATAGCAATTTAGCTCGTAGGAGAGGTTCTAGCTTTAAAATAATTTCACTTCTCTAGAATAAAAAATCCCATCTTTTTCATCCTTTCCTCATTTGAGTGACGTTCCAGGCCAATTAGTTGTCTTCATAGCCCTTTGTTCAACTCTCTCCAGTAATTCCACATCTTTCCATAGAGAAGCAGAAATTCACACAGCAAAAATAATGTTGGTTCTCATGAAGAGCACATAGCACATTTCAAAATTGACATAGGTCTTCAGATCTGTTGTATGGAATTCATCTCATCCAACTTTATGGATAGGATCCTGCTTAGACTACTGACACCTAAATTCAAGTCCACAAGGAACAGTCTAAATGCATTCTGGGAAGTGGAATTCAATAGTTTAAATACCTAGGACCTAGGAGACTCCACCTATCTCCATCTGTTAGTAGTTCTAGAAGAGGAGATTTCCTCTAATTCCCTTCTCATATGTGCCAGTCTGGTGTGGATGCCTTGAATTCTTTATGGTTGTCTCAGATGTAGCTGCATGGCTATTAACTGTGATGGGATTATAATGCCTGCAGACTGCTAAATGTAGGTGATTTAATCTCAATCTACTCACCACTGAAATCAACAGTAAAGACATCTTCACTGATAATGGTTACTCAAGCTATCCTGTAGGGGGTTTTGATAGTCATTGGAGAAAATCTGGGCATTCTAGGATGTAATATTTCTGGTATTTGCCATGACGTGACTCTCGTCCCTTAAAAGGACATTTTCATATTTTGTTGGAGAGATCCTGTTCCTTATTTCAACAACTGAAAAAGTGTGCATGGGAGCTTCCACTTTACAAAACCGTGGCAGACTGGCCTTATTCTTCCCAGGGTTTGCTCAGCTGCACATTTCACTGGGGCTTGTAAAAGCCCAGCATCTGCGGCTCGATGCTGCAGTTTGATAATCTTCTCCACTGAGTCCTTCCCAGTGAATTGTAGAAGGCTGTTGCCATCCTCTGGCTCTCACAGGAAGGTGTTTGAAGGAAGGTCAGCTCCCAGTTGTTCAAGTAGGGCAAGTCAAAGCAAAGTAAAGGAAGGTCATCCAAGTAATGGAGACAACAACAGACTGGAAGTCAGCAGCAGTATAACCCTGCTCCAATCAGTATTGTCTCCATGCTGAAGTGTTTTAATGAGAAAAAAGGATTATTAACTTTCAAGTGTTGCAATGACAGGTTGTTTTTTCCCCTGTAGATGCACGGTATGCTCACATGGCATGGCACAGCACAGAACAATATACACTTAGCTAAGGTGCTAAGTATAACATCTCCTTACAATTCACTTTGCCCACATTTTGACTGAAGGGTGGGCAAGAACAGAGTGTTTCTAGCTAAAGTGAGCACAGTGTAAGGTCATCAACCCCCCTGTGCATATTACTATGATTTACAGCAATGGACGAGTACAAGCATCAGAAAAACTTCCATGGACAAATTATAGTCCATAATAAAACTGTACAGAATACAATAATAAGAATTCTGGGAGTGGTTTAAAAATATTTAATTTTTAAAGTTTCTAAAGTTGACCTTGAAAATTTCTGTCTCCTTGCCGTCCCTTCCTGTGATCAAACATTCTCAGTCATCACAAACTGCACACATGCATTTTCTCACATCTCATGTGAAAGACAAAGTCACCTTGCAATTTTAACCTCAAATAAAACCAACCAAAACAAATTGCTATTTTCATTGCCACCAAATTTAACTCTGAAAGGAGAAGCTGACAAAACAGGAAGACCCTTCAGACCTCCATTGTAATCCTTTCCTTTCTGACCCTTTCCAGCTCTGTTTAGCTTTTACTTCCTTTATCTTTTAGATATGATTTATCATTCCTTTTTGCAGCAGCCTTGTCCTCTTCACAGCAGAGTGCCGTTTTCACAGAGTTGTCCTTCTGTGGGAATACGAATCCTTGTCACAGACCTGCAAATAACTTCACCACTTGATATTAAGAAGTTCTGTTAAAGAGATACAAAATCTTATTCTTTAGAGAGAGTAGTTTTAATCTTCTTGTTCAATTGTTTCTCACAGTATCACCTAACCTTTTCACAAGTTGATGTGATGGGGTGGGAGAAGGGACACCTATGAGCAAAATTTCCAGATGAGCACATTTCACAGTTTCCTTTTCAGTTGTAGCCACTGGTCTTCATCACATCTGAGTTCTAGCATCCTGCTCATTATTTCCCCTGCCAGTCACAAAAAAGAAGAGGGATACAAGTACTATTTCCTTTCTCTGACAAGTATGAAATAGACTCCAGTGGAGCATGCACCTGACAGGAGACTCAGATTTTGGGTTAGGTGAAGACATAATGGTACTGGACATCAGAATGTATTGTCAAGACTGATCATATGTTAAATAAAGGGAAGTGTGTTATAGCTGTGAATATGTTTAGATATAAAAGGAAGAGACAATGGGTGTGAAAGTTACTTTAACTTCCTGTCCAGTGATAGCACTGGTGGGAAATGTCTTTCAGTATCCTTCACTGGTTTTTCACAAATTCTGGTCACTGATATGCTGACAGTGTTGAGTGACACACTGTGCTCTGTTTCCACCAACTGAGAACCTGCAACTTTCTCCTTTCCTCCACAAAATTCACCACACTAAGATTCATATTTAAAACTTATGCCAGTTTTATTTCACATTATAATCACAAAAAGGTTCAAGACCTGGATATACTCAGAGACATTCAAGAAGTGTGTGTCTTTGTGACATTGGTACCACTGAGCAGATACAGAAAATATAGGACATCAAAAAAAAGTATAAACAAATTTGACCTACTCAGGTTCAAAACTAGGATCCTGGAAACATCCATTTGTCTTCTTCCTGACTTCTAAAACTATCTGAACTCCCTGATCATGTACTTCTTCTGCATGTGCTTTGATGTTTTGGTGGGAACTGAGAAACTAATCTGACATGAAAGTTCAGCCAGGTAGATTCTCTTCTAAAGTACCTTAATGTTTTCAAATCTGTGATTGGATTTTTCTGACACAGAATATATAGAAATAAACCACCTTCTTATTTAAGTCTCTTTGCTACCAATGGAGTCAAGCACCTCTGCAGGCAGCTCACTTCATCCAAAGACATCCCTTATGAATCAGTCTGTGACAATATCTGTCCTCCAGTGGATGGACAGAGAAAAAGAGGGATGATTTTATGAAGAAGTGCTATGCAACATAATGTTTTTCACAACAATAGTGGTGCAAGGCATGCTAATCTTCTCCTATTCTGTACCATTTACCCCTTCACATGCACTGAAAGAACAGAATTTTTCCAAAATTTGGTTGTCAAGTCCATGCTTTAAATCCATGTTGATGATAAACCAAACCATAGACTTGGACTTTCATAATTAACTTGTAAATGATTACATGAGATAACTCTTGCTAATGCACACACTACCTGACTGATTAGAAAATTTGGCAGGGAGTCTAGAAGTCTTACGAACCATATTTTTCTCTCTCAGTAGGTTCTGATATCTTTACCTCACCAAAAATCCAAATTACAAAGTTTCCTGCATATCCAGAGTGGGGATATTTTTGCCGCTATAAAAAATTAAATAATATTATTTTAAAAGTTCTTTCATGAATAGGAAGGGCAAGGTTTTAAAATGCTGACTAATTTTGCATGTTTGGTTTTTTTTGGGGGGGAGCTGGAGTTTGGTCTTTCTGTTTGTGTCATCAACTTTCCTCAAGATAAATGAAGTGGCCCAATTAATGCTTCATTCTCAGAGCTAGGCATCTTGACGTTAAAAATATCAAAAGCAAACTTTACAGTACTATGACTGATCTCTTTAGGCTTACCCTGCTTAAAATAGTCCATTGGTAATTTGCTAATGTGGAGCCAAGTTTTCAAACACCTCTCCAATATTGGGGTTCATCACCTGGAGGATGAAGGAAGTCTGCATCAGGCCCAGTGTAACTCTCTAGTTTGCAAAAAACGTACTGCTTCTAATGAACACTAATTATAATTGGGGAAAGATAAGCTGTGGATTCAACAGAGGGGAAAAAGGCTAATGCTTTTAAAATGTAGCCTGATTAATGAGGCTGTCATAGAACTTATTTATAGGTATGCTGTACAAAGTATCATAATCTCTGGAAAGATTTGCAGCAAATTAAAGCCATCAGAGTTTAGAAATCATAAAACTGATTTGACTCCAAAGGATATTCCATACAGGCCAGGCCAATCAGAGGATTATAGCTGGGGCAGAGGAGTTGTGAAGAGCAAGTGTTCTTAAACTGTTCTGGGGTGTGGGTCACATTTTGACCCCTTGACTCCCACTTTTAGTCCCTACTGAGTCACACACGGAATATTTCACAACTTTTACTGGCCCTTTGTAACAACAGCAATTGCCTTCTCTGAGTAGTGGCATTCAGAAACTGTTTAATATCATTTTAGCTGGTTTTAATGTAAGACAGCAGATGGAGATGCAGAGGATCCTGTGCTTTGCTAGGCAGTTCTCCATGGACCTCCAGCAAGTGGTTCATGAATCACTAATGGTGCATGGTCTGCGGTTGGGAGCTATTGATTTGAAGAAATCCCAAGTAAGTAAACAGATAAACCTTGTACTATATAGTGAAGGTCACTAAACATAAGAAACAAAATTTTCCCTACAGCAATGTGCATGGAGCATTTGGTATCCTGAAAGTTTTAAAGAAAAAAAAGAGAGAAAGAATAAAAAACCCCCCATATTTCAGATGTTATATTTAGAATAAAGAAAGTACACTGACAGGAACAGAGCCTCAGACATATAGGTGTAATACATAGATCATCTGGGAATTGGTAGAGAAAGGAATCCAGGCTCCTTTTTTTTAAGAGTGACAAGTCCCTTTAATGTAAACAGTCTTTAAATTTTGACTCCAAAGGAACAAAAAAGTCATCCAAACTAAGCCAGATAAGGCTGTTTTAGTTGAAGTCTGTATCAGACAGAATAGCGTACAAATGTTAATGCATAGTTCTAAACTTTTAAGGGCCAGAACAGAAAAAAAACGTAATATGGCAGGACAGTGCATGAAGTTGACTGTCTGGATATGTTGCCAGACCTGAAAAAGGAGCAAAATCACCAATTATTGCAATCATTCCAAATTTAATACAAAGTCAAAAAAGAAAACACTTAGAAATGATTGATTTTTAAGCCTACCATAATGTCTTTGGACATCAATATATTATTTGATGATACCAATGCTTGCCTTTTGTTCCCGTTGTAGCTCTATAGATATTAACTTGCAGGCAGCCTCGCTGGAACAAGAACATAATAGCATATAGGATTTTGGCTATACTGAGCACTGGATAATTTTGATAACTTATAAAGTCCTTTAGCCTAGAAGTATTTTATTTTCAAGCTCCACTATAATTAGTTACAAAGGTTATTTGAGTGAGACGTGAGGCAAGGCTGGAAGGTTGTTGTTAAATGAAATCAATTTCACCTTTTCTCTTGCTGTAATATTTTCCTTTAAATCTATAGTGAAGAAACAGACTATTTCAGACAGTCATTTACCAACAATGACTTGTTCAGTAGTTTCAGCATCAAGTTCAGGAACAATGAAAGGATTCAGCTGATACCAGCCTTTGGTTGAATAGTTCTCTGTGTGTCTCTCAGGCTGTGTCTCCAACTACATTACACATTCCAAGCATGGCCAGCTTCTTCAGTTTGAAGGAAGGCACAGTTGACCTACATAAACTTCTCAGGCTTTAACTGAATTTTGAGCAAATGCAGCACATCCCACCAGCTCTGTTCAGGCTCCCAGATCTGAACAGCCTCATACATTACTGATACTCCATCGTTTGCAAGATCAAAAAAGGGATGTACCTCCAGAAAACCTGGTCTGGTTTTATAGTTCATGAATTCTAAAACAAAAGTCTCAAGAAGGAACCACAGTGTATCCCATGCTCTTAAGTGGGATGGGTGGAAGAAGCATTCCAGAAGAAGAGTAGCAGAGTTGAGGTTTAAGAACTTTGCCAAAGAACTGAAATTTGTTTGGGGATGACACAGACACGGTAGCTACTAACAGAGAAAAGGAGTCCTCACCCACTTGCTCCCCTCTGACACACAATTCATGAATGTCACAAGTATTCGTTCTCCAGATTCCGAAATGATTATGCTTTTCTGTTCATTTGCTTGAGTGAAACTTGACATATACAAAAAGACTCAAGATGCATTTATATGAACATTTCATGCACGTATACAGACAAAGAGGAAATAACAGAAAAAATTTTAAAGCTGAAAAATATGCCTTTAACAATCTCTTAAGTCCTGACTAGAAAAGATAGCTGCTGAAAGCGTATCAGTGATTAGTCTCTTGACCTTTCTTCAACTTGAAGTCATCAGCTATTGTTCGTCACTGATAATAATAATAACCTTTATTTTATGAGGTGACTGACAGACAATCCTTAGAGACCACAGCCTTTCACAAGAGCAACCTGCTTAAAAAAGAAGTCATATTTAGTAGGCTCAGTACAGTGAAATTAATTCAGAATTTTTATATCAAATATTAAAAACATGAAACAGTGTCTATGCAAAAAAAAAAAAAAGAAAGAAAGGAAAAAAGAACATTCAAATGACTTTCAAAGGAAGAAGCTGTAGCACAAGTTTGGGCAGAAGAATGGCAGAGTATTAAAATTTATTTCCCCTTTACCTCAATTTGTTTTTCAATAAGAAGGTAGAA
Source organism: Nicator chloris (assembly GCA_013400495.1). NCBI lineage: Eukaryota > Metazoa > Chordata > Aves > Passeriformes > Pycnonotidae > Nicator > Nicator chloris. The sequence continues at coordinate 4,950 of WAAE01006326.1, read as the reverse complement.
AATTTCTCTAAGTGTTCTTTTCTTTTTTTTTTATTTTGAAAGGCTAAAAAGAGGGAAATGCAAGACTGCATGAACTGTCACAGGGCTATCTTTGTCAATGGCCAGTCCTGAATCCTCAGATATGAACACTATTGTACTTCATTTAAGGGGAGGGGTATCTTCCTAATCACAGCCAGCAATCGTCTCACGACCTGAAGCTGCAGTGGCTGCCCTCTTCACATTTTCATTCTTCCAAGTGTAATTGCATATGTTACTCTAGACCAGACTTGAATGAAAATCCCTTTCAGGAAAACCCCAGGAGGTGGAGCCAATAATAGGGTAGGTGGCTCTCATTCCTCAGAGTCATTATTGAACCAATTGGACAGTACAGTGTGAGGGGTCACAATGAGCAGTGCTCTCTTCTGAATGAATTGTAAAGCCAAGGCCTTGAATAACTCTGGGTGTTAGATTTTTTTTTTTTTCCAAGAGTGAAGACCTTGCTCCATCAAGACCTAACCTGAATATTGTACTTTGTCTCCTGTTAGTTCAGTCAGTCCCTTAGCCTGTGTTAGTAGCATATAGGAGGTCTATGTGTGCTCCTATACAATTCTTCCTCCTCACTGGAAGGAACAGCAATTCACCAGTGAGATTTTCATTTGCCAGAAGAATTTAATCAAACCTGTTAAAAAAATGCTATCATAATTTTCCTGGAGGGCTGCAGAGTATTTGTCCTTAAACTCCGTGTGCTTTCCATGTTCACTGCATTTACCCCTATTACCTGAAGAACAGAAGAGCCAGCTTGAAAACTGAGAAGGTCAGGAATTGTTTAGAGACTCATCTGAAGAAAAGTCTCTTTTTCCTAGCAATAACAGTATCTCAGGCAAAATGTTTTAAATTATATAAAGCCAGTAAGGAGCTAAAATTAAGTTATTAGGTCTTGACATTTCCTTAGATATTAGTCAATTATCATGAACCATTAATTGAGGAAAGATAAGACCCTAAAGGGATAGAAGAAACTGATAAGTAAATCCCGTGAGAACTTAAAAACTTTGAAAATCTCAGCCTAAATTTTCAGTTTGGATTCAGGGTTGGGGGAAAATATCTACCAGCTGAAAGGGCTCAACATGAGATAGCCATACCTGGGTAGTATGAAATATCAACATAGGTGACTGCTATAAAATGTCAGCACTGTAATCCTAAATCCACCAAGCCAGAGGAAGACTCAACACCCCATATCACATGGCTTATGTCAATCTCCTTAGACTATGACAACTAAGCTGGCCACTGGACAGATGATCACCACTCTGGGGCTTCTGTCACTGGCCTTCTGCAAGCCAGTTCTTGGTGTCTTACTTCCCTTACTGTGTGCAAAGATGGAGGCTTTTTTTTTTTGGAAGCTGTTTTGAGAGCTACTGATGAAAGCAGTAGACAATTTTGTTGTTGTTGTTGATGTGGTTTTGACTACAATCTAAACAGAAACACTTTTCATTCATGTGTAATTTACTTTGAAAAGTCAGCCTCTGTTTCTAGTTATGGATGATACGATAATATCAGACATCCAGACTGTAGCATTTTTTACTGTAGAGAAAAATCCATTTAAAAAATCCATTTATAATGTTGCTAAAATACAGTACTCTTTTTTTCCCCCAACTCCTAAGCTTTGAATACACATGGGAACTTGAGATCAGATCTAAATTGAGTGGATCAGCAAAATGTGGTAGAGTCAATGAAGCTATGTGGGTTTACATTATCTAAGAGTATGGCCCAAAGTGATAAGGACTGGCAGGAGGAAAAACTCCACATACTATCTCCTCCTTGAAACACATGTTTTTAAAACTGCTGTAAAATATTATTATTTCTGCTAAATATGTAATATATGAAGGATATGTCAACTTTTCATGCTTGTATAAAGATTATGCAGCTTTAAATGCCGTTTCCAGTCAGACCTAATCTACTCAGCCCAAAGACAAGCTGAAACAGTTTTATAATATACAGCACATTTTTGTGTTTCTCTGTGTGTGTATTTGTATGTTTGTGAACAAGAGAGAAATGCACTTACAACTGTGGAAAGCCACTAATTAAGCAAATTAAAGCACTTTTTTTCATCAAAACCTCAGATATTTTCTTTCTGCCTTTTATTGTTTATTGGAAACAGTCCTTTCTCTGACACTACCCACAATGGATTTTGCAAATTTTGTGGCTTATGTTGACTGTTTTGCAATTTATACTAGTGCGTAAAATATTCCCAGCACATACACTTAATCAAAACAAGCCCAATTAAGCTCAGTACTCCAGATTCCACCTCATTAGCTTTCTGTTCCTAAAATATAACAGATGTGATTGCTGCGGGCCATGAGTTAAAGACGAATTTTTCAGCTAAGCACTTGCAATACTGCCCAAAGTTATATGAAGATTTAATTATTACTTTCATTTTCATGGCTAACTGTAAAAGCTCATTTTCCACTTAATAGCAATGATATTCCACTCCTGCATTTTACCTACTGTTACAGAGAAAGGTATCTAGAGGAGAAGAAGGGAGAGTTCAGGGGTCCTGTTTTTGCTCTTGGCCTCACATATTGAATGTGTGACTTCACAAACTTGCAGGGCTTTTACCCATTCTAAACTACTGAAGTTCAGAAAGGAGTCAGGATCTCAGCTTGCAGAATATCATTTCTGCCTACAACCTCTGTCCAACTGTGTGAATGATATTGCAGCATGTTTACTTGGCATACTTCAAAAAGATAGAATGGCTTAGCAGGCAGCAATAGGTGTCTAGTGCTCCCCTCAAGTAATTCTTGGTATTTCTTAGCTGTATTTTAACTGTTTAGAACTACTAGCTTCTATATAATATCCAATATAAGGAAAAATATTATCCCTTTTCAGTAGTCAAAAGGCCAAAGAGGATTACTACAAGACTGACAGCAGGGATATGAAGGAAAACTCTGCCAATTGTCAGTAGCTGTATTTCTTTGTCAATACCCTAGTGTCAAACTACTGAATATCTCCCACATTTTGTCTTTGTTATGGGAACTCAAGCATCTGGTGGATCAAAAATAATCTAGCCAAACCAAAGCATATCCAAGAATAATCCAGATGGGACCGTCTGACTTGTCCATGGCACAATTCACCGTGGAGGTTTCCAAATGAGCTCTCAGCTTCTAATAAATTAAACTTCTTTACAGATTCTGTACTGATGCATAACTGACACCATCCTCCCCTCTGATTTCCCAGAATACTTGAGACTCTTGTAGGTAAGACCACTTTCTCAAGCTGTTAAGTTTTTCAGCTACACTGAGTGAGCCAAGAAGACAACAGTCCCAGGCTCTGTGCAGAGCAAGATCCTGGTCCAGTGAAGCCAACTGTGCATAAAATTGTGCACATAATGCACATTCAGTCTTGCAAAAATGAGCATGAAACAGTTGCATTAACATCAGTAGCAATACCACAAGTCCGAAAAAGGTACCTTTGGGTACCTTTTCTTAACATAAATTATTACATAAGGTACAAGGCAGGACTAATGATTAAAATTATGCAAATGACCCAATTCACTACTCTTCCTGCATTTCTGTGTAGGATGATTTTTAAAAGTGTGTGGTTGCTCTCTCAGCAGGGTGGGTATCTGAGATAGCCTAATTGAAGTCAATGGAGCTACACATTGACATAAAACTAGTGTACTTAATAGGAGGTTAATGCTCAGAAGAAATGAGAAGCCAAGCTTTGTCTTGAAAGATTTTCTCACAGCTGAGATCTCCTCTGGTTTGTACATTCCCACTGCATTATTCTTTTTTTTCTCCTCCTCAAAAGGTTCATCAAAGAAAAAAAAAATGAAACATGTTCTCTTTGTGGTTTACACTGAAGACATAGCTTTTCTGTTTGTTAAAATGTGGAAGATAAATAATGAAAATTTCTAGTGATTAGTCCCTAAGGTCCTTATTTATGGATCCCTGGCACAAATACACTGCAGATAATAGCCCAATTTAATATTTATGACGTGTTAGGTTTCTCTAAATATATAAATTTGGCAATTATCATGGGAGTTATCCCTTATTTATCTTCTTTTGACTTTTAATTAGTAGGATTGCCATTTAATCATTAACAATCTTCTCTTCCAAAAAACACCCTACCTGTTAATTCCCTGATGAATGTGTCCCCATTGTGTCACTATTCTCATTAGAAGACCTTTCTTAGTTGTTCCATTGACAAGCTTTCATTTAAAAATACTAGGTCTGCAGATGTCTTGAAGTGACATATCACTGACTGGACATATCACCCTGCAACCACTATACCATTATGCACCTGTCAGCCCTCAGCAGACCAGGCATTAGAGCACTCACTAAGGTGACCAATGGCCCCTCAAATCATAGCATCCTCTTCAAAAAAACAAAGAAAAACACTGCATGTGTGTGAGTGGATAGGGGAGTACAAAGCCTGGCACAGTCTTTTTAATTAAACATAATAATACTCAGTGTAAAGATGATGCCTCTTTCTTTGATGATATAAAACAGTGGCACAGAAATTATACCTTTGTTAAAAAGTTCTAACATTAATCAAGCCGCTTCCATGGAGAGATGAAACTACAAGCTCTAACATGTTAACATTCAGCAATGTGTTACTAATAGCATCATTAACACATACCATATATAGCTGCACGGAGTGCCTTAGTCTGAGCTGGTGCCAAGTCCCAGTTTGTCAAGTTGGGACACGGGAATGGCAAAATAATTTCATTCACTCCACTGCCTAATTAGGAGGGAACTGAAAGCATGGAAGTTGAGAGCCTTAGCAGGTCTGCTGTGCCATTCCTCCAGGGTGGTTTTGTACGGAATAGTAAAAATACTTAATATAGTCACTGTTGCATGTTAAATGATTGTTAGGGAAGTGGAAGTGGTACAGGTGGAATCAGTAAAGGGTGAACACTGCCATCATTGTGCAGAATTCACTCCTCGCTCTCCACCTCATCTCTGCTCCCATGTT
>WAAE01006325.1:0-54263 GCA_013400495.1 Nicator chloris | reverse complement strand
TGACCTGTGTATTCCCACAGCTGCCCCTGATTCCAGTTCATACTGAAGTTCCAGTATGTCCAGTATAGCAGCACTCAGTGATGGTGCGACTTCATTCAGGCAATAGGCTATTGCTATTCCATTCTTCCTCAAACCTTCACACTGACCATATGGGACTGATAAAGGATGAACAGGTTTTGCTGATCCCTCCTTGTTCCCCCTCGTGGTAAATCACTTAGTGGATGGATATCAGGGAATCTTCCACATCAGTTGTAGAAGTGATTGGCAGCTGTTGCTCTTTGACCTTCAGCAACTCCAAAACAGAAGGGTCCTCTGAGAGACCAGGCAAAGTAGACAGCCACTTCATTTCCTCTGTCTCCAAGGCGGAGCTGAAAGCCCACTACCTTTGGGTCTTTGAAATACCTTCTCCACAAGGGTAGCTTGTTATCTTCAGACCTTGACATGAGATGAAGGGAAGTGTAACAGAGCATGTACACTTCTGACTGCATTTTTTTGGTAAAAAGTGTGAAGTCTTCTAGAATTAAGCTGGAGGACAGGAATAGATGTCCTGAATAACCAGAAAGAATTAAATAAAAAAACTCCCAAACTCTGAAGTCCAGTGTGTGAAGTAGTAAAAAAAATTTCAAAAGGGGAAAGTAGTCACTGATTAGAGAAGAATGCAGTTTTAGAGTGATGCATAAGGAAAATTTATAGGTCAGTGATGTAGTGCCAGTGCTAAACCAGAAATATCTAGTAGAAACATTAGTGTATTGGCAAGTTTAAGAATGAAAACCCATAGTCTGAACTAATTGCAGAGAATTAAAATATGCTTAATTCAGAGTTTTTACTCTGAATTGAGCATTCACTGCTTGAAGGTCTCACATCATCTTTCCTCTCCATTTTTTTTGCCTTCCACAATTTTTCCACTGTCTTTTATTATCATTTCAATTTATAATGATAACTGCAAATCAGTCTCCCCACATCCCCATTGCAAAGGACTCTTGGGCTCCTTCCCCAGAGGCAGTACTTCTGCCTCCTTCACTAAGGCACTGCAGGGTGTACTTGTGTGAATGGCCAAGATACGTGGGAGGTCTTGCATCAATAGCAGCAATTCCCCTATCTCTAAATGAGGGCTGACAACATGAAGAAATGTACAGAACTGCATGGCAAGTTTTACACTTTAGGGAGTAAAAGCTCCAAGGTGCACTAGCCTTTGGAACAGACAAAGTGGCATGCCGTAAAGAAGCTGAGAAGATCATTAACATCATCAGAGAAGAATGTCTAGTCTTGAGTTATTAAGAATGCACCAGTTTAGTATTACTCAGACTGGTGTCAATATTGTCCAAGGTGATGGATTACACAACTCTCTGTGACCACAGCAAGGGCATCTGTAACAACAGAATTATTTAATCTTCAGAGTAAAAGCTAAATGAATAGTCAGGGTTAAACCACAACATCATATTTAACATCAAGCATAATGCTACTGTTGTCATTATCTTGGGCAGGAGGGAAAAAAAGTAGACCAAAAATTTCTCAGGAATTTACTGAAATGGCTTTGGTATGATTGAGCAGGAAAATTTTAATGGAGAGCAGTGAAATTCACCAAGCACCATTTTTTTTCTGTTCTTACTCAAAACCACACAAAATTATTGAGAAGTAATGAAATATCATTTACCCTATGCCAGCACAAACAACTCCTCCGTGTTAGCCAAAGAAAACACCGTCTGTGATCTTTTTTCTTCAAGTTATAGAATAAAGAACTGACTGAAACGTTTTGGGGCATAATTTCAAGAGGAACTTTACCATTGTCTATGAGTAACCAATGGCACAGAACCAATACCTCTAGTTCTGGAAAGGGTCTCTGAGCAGCTCCTGGCTGAACAGAACTGGTCAACAAGCAAGCCCCACTCTCTGTATATCAGCAGTCAAAGTCTAGCAAGATCTAATACACACAGGTGTTTCACCTAATGCACAAAGGTTAAGACACCTGAAACACATAGCAAGATACATGATCTATTTATCTAGCAGATGTCACCTAAATCAATCCCTTTTCTTTTTTTCCCCTGAAGAGTTAGAAGCATTAGCGCATGCAGAGGCACTGGTATATTTTACATAAGTCTGACTGAGAGGACACAGAACTGCAAAAGGCTAAGAGAAAAGCAAAGAACATGGCCCAGGTGTCTATAATTCCTTCCACACAACAAATATTTATATGAAGACTCTTCAGTGGAGATTCTTAAGTGAGGAGTCTTCAGTCCAAAAAATGAGAGACAACAGAATGAGGTCTGTAACAGATGTCAATAAAGCCCAAGTAGACAAAGAGATTTTATGGGGATTAACTGATCACCGTGTTCCCTTACCAGAGCTGGGGAGGGCATCACATAAAGTAACAAAGTAACAGAAGGCAGATAGAAAACAAGCAAAAGGAGGCAGTTTTCCTTGCAGCATATAGCAAATTTTTTGTATAATATTATTTTATAGAGGTTTGAAAAGTGAGTAGGCAAATTCATAGGAGAAAAATCCACAACCAGTCACTAATTTAATCAAATCCTATTAAAATATCTATCTGCAAATAATCAAAAGATGAGAGAGTGTATGTGCGAAAATTAATTTGTGAATAACTTGTTATATTCTTCTACATGTGGCCCTTGGCCACTGCAACAGATATTCTTATGTTGTTTGCAGTGTATTATGAAACTCTGAAAATCATTATGGATGTCTTAAATACTATTATAAATGTTCTACAGAAGCAGACTATACTGCTTTAGCAATTTAATGAACATTGTGCCATAAATGGTGCCATTTCTTTATGGCATGAGTTACCTACTTGTTTTTATTTTCTCCTAAAGATAATAGGAAATTATGCAGGAGGTGAAATAACACTCTATATTTGCAATCTTTTATTCTGGTTGCTTAGACTATTTCAAAAAGAATGCAAACATCATTCTTGAAGTTAAACATGTTTCTATAAGTGTGATTAGATCTAAGGAAAAGATCCATACTGATATTGCATTTTTTTCATGACTTTCAATCTTGAGCTGAAATCAGTCTCTCAAATATTCTGGACCTTGTCCCACAGTAACTTTTACTTCCTGAAAAAGAACCCACCAAAACACAGGAATTCAAAAGTATTGTGGGAGATTAGTGAATAAGTAATGATAATTTTTCTTCCATTAAGCAGCACCAGGAAAAAAAACACCCAATAAACAAAACAACAATCAACCTAAAGCCAAATGAAAAAAACCCAGAACAAATGCCAGAAATAAAATGAGGACAAAAGAAATAATTGAAGAAAAGGGTAATGGCAATGTAGAAAAAAAAGTTAATTAAAAATTTACTTATCAACCCCAGATATTTCCTGTTAAATTGAAAAGACAAAATTTCATCTACTGCCCTGTGTGAAGTGTGAATTGCATTATTGAAAGGCTAAATAATGTGGGATAGTAAACTCAATTTGCTGGGTGCCTTTAAATGCTAAACCCCTTTCCATTTCTCTGTAACTAACTGAAACTACCATCTGTCATGTTGACAGACACTTTCTGCAGAAAACAAGAGCTTCAAAATTTCTCTACTTTGACATGGCTTTAGCTGTCTTTAAATGGCACAAAAGAACAATCCAGAGATGACCAAGAACTCAGACAGATGCATGCAGAGCACAGAAATGCACGACATGTGCATAGGTAATCATAGCCTGCCGCACGGTGGGCACAGGCACACAGAGCACTCATAGCACAAAGAGCATCATCTGCTCCCTCCTCTGGCTAAGCAGGACAGTGAGGATGTGGATCCAGCAGCTGTCCCTGGATCCCAGCCTCCCCAGTTGCTGGCACTGGATGTAGGAGCACCTGAGGCACAGGACCTCTCAGACAGAGACAACACTGAGACAACCACTTTTTTGTCCCACATAGACACGGCACCTGCCTTTGCCCCAGATCCTGCCATCTCTCCGGCAGCTGGGACTCCTCTGGGTCCCCAGGAGAGAGCTCCTTCCTACACCCAGGGAAGAAAAAGAATTAGAAATTAATATGATAAGAAGATAGGTCAGACTTCACTAACTGGGCACATGACAAAAGTAGACAAGCGTAATGATTTAAAAACAACCAGCCCTTTCTGCCATCTTATCCCTCTGTTTTCTTCCATGTGTTCCTCCTCAAATCATCTAAATTCTTTTCCTTTCCCAGCTGGAAATAGGGAATGAGAGGCTGGAGAGCAGCACCACAGGGAGGGACTTGGTGGTCCTGGTCAGTGGCGAGTTAGATCTGAGTCAAGTGTCCTGGAAGTCAGGAGGGCAACCGTGTTGAAATATGAAATTGGAAACTAGAGGATATTAATTATAGAAATTAGGAGACAAGTATTAAGAATGATGTGTATTGCTTAATACTTGCACTTTGTGCTGTAGCAGTTGCTTAAGGAGGAAGGAGACAGGAACAATAAGGAAGAATGCAAGGATGTCTGGCAAGAACGAAGATGTTTACTAGAACAGGAGACAAGAATACAAAATCAGCAGGGGTACTGGGATAACGAGGCTCCTCAGGCACCAGGACAAGATAAGACTGGTCTCAGAGCTTAGGCTATGACCAGAGGATCAGTGAGCATGCGTAAGGCAGTAGAGGTCAAAAGTTCACCTCAAGAGGAAGACTACTTCCTTCATCCCAAAGACCCCCAGACGACCACCGGACGACCACCAGAGACAACTGCGCAGGCGCAAAGGACTGAGAAGATGATTAGCATACGAAGCGGAGAGGGGGGGAGCCAGGGAATGAATATGCATGGCGGTATTGCGAAACTTGGTGCATATGTAACATTCTAGGGGATAAAAAGAAAATGTGGGTGAACGAGGGGCGCGCATGCCTTTGGGAGCTATCCCGCATTGCGCCCAGAGCTGAATAAATGCATACCTACTTTAAAACTCACTTTGTCTCTGAGTTTTAGAGTTTTTCCGCGTATCATTTTGGTGAACAGCTTCCTGGTTCACTATGATGCGATGACTGTAGAGAGGCCACAGACAAGTGTATCCAGGAATCCAGATAAGACAAGAGGTTAAAACTCCATCTACCATTGGACATAGATCTTTTACTACACTCAGCTTGCTACAGTCAGGAAAACATTTAAGACCCCCTAAACACTATTAACTGCGGTAGACAACGTATTCTATGGTTGCAATCAGCACCACAGGACATTTAAGAGAGTTTGCAGGACAAGACTATCCACACAACTGAGAATTGCTCATGAGACTTCCTGTATACCACTCTTACAGACACTATTGCCATATATTGCTGCTGTGCACTATTGCTACTTACGCAGTACCAACAACTACATTGTGACCACTGCTTTTGAAAAAGGAGCAAAGATATTTAGAAGCCACTCTCTTTAAAATTCCACGGATGGGATATGGCGTGAGAGAAACCGAATCAAAAAATCTGAAATTCTTCCATAGAAAAAGTTATAGTACTTTTTTAATAGCAAATGACAGACAGAAAAAGCACAGAGATTATTTTAAGGCATTATGCCTTTTACTCTTCAAATCAAGAAAAATCCACTCATCTCTTGAATCTCCTACCTGGCTTTGCAGTCTGCTTTAAGAATAATGTGAAGGTAGATTTTTTTTTTGCAAAGGCAGAATGAGAGGGTATACTACGCAAGACAGAGAAACCAAGGATTAATCACTGTTCAGGGAAATCATGATTTTCCTTCCAGATACAAAGAGACTTTATTCTGAATTTAACTTTGTTACACACCATATTGATGCCTTAAATTTTAGCTTTCATGATTTCAGATTCTGTACTGCTTAAGTGTGTAGTTCTAAGTCTCATATTAAGTGCTAGTAAGCTCTCTTCACAGAGTAGGTAGACAAAACAAATCTTTTCCCATTAGAGACCAATAACAACTTTCAGGCCCAAAAGCATAAACAACGGTGGACCAAAGGGAGGAACAAGAAGCATAGGACTTCAAAACCTGAAGTTGTAATTGGACAATTGGACCCCCATATGCAAATGGACCAAAACTTATAAAAATATAAACCCTCGGGACCTGTGTGGCCATTTTGTGGTCATTTTGGGTCTGTCTGGGGTGCAGCCCTGGTCAGACTCTTGTTCTTTTAATAAATATCTACTTTATTCTCTAGCTCTGTCCAGTCTCTGTTTCAGGTCAGCCTTTCCAAGGCAACAATATTACACTGGGAAACAAAATTGAAATAAGCAGGGCTAGTTTTTTTTAGTTCCTGCCTATAGGCAAAAAACCAGACATTTGTCCACATCCATAAAGCAGGAGATAAGAGAAAGATGGTTTAGCATAAATCACAGTTAGATAACATTAATTAAAGGGATATCTAACATATTTTAAAACTTTATAAAACTTTAGCAACATTTTCATAAGGAAAATTTGCCCCCTTCTCAATCATATTTGGTTTTAGATGTAACTTTCAAGTGCAACTGCTTCATAAAATAATATTTATTTTGTTTTCCTGCCATCTCGTGGCTTAACCGCAAAATGCACTTAAAAAAAAAGAGGTACAACTGCTAGTCTGTGAAGAGAGTGCTTCTGGAATACTATTTGGCCTAAGCTGTGCTCCAGACCATCATCACCTCTTCCCTAAACAACCTTGCAGCTTTCAACAGCATGGACCTGTAGTCCAATGAATTCCTGCAACAACTTGATACCATGGAAAGAAATTGTGCCAGCTAGCCCAGGTCTCACCAGAGAGGTGGTGGCCCATTCTCTCTTCCAGACTGTTCCCTTGACCCAGATCTGCCCAAGCCAGTGAATTCTTACTGCATTCCTGTTTCTTAGTTAAATACATTATTTTGAATGATTATGTGAGAAGTGAGCTAAATTCTAGTCTGGATCACTCACAAACTGAGACAAAACCTACCAGTGCTACATAAGTGAAACATGCAGTATTATTAGTTAGACTTCTCACCATCTGGAAAGTTGTATTTGGCAACATGTATGACTGCTAAGAATCCAGCCATAGCCTTTTGGGATTCTTTGGCATTTACAGGGAATGGTCAAGCTAGCTGACTTAATACAGCTTATATTAAGCAAAGAAACATGAAGTCCTAATGCCATTTCTGTCATTTTATGTGGGCCAACTGTAGAAAATAAAGACTTGCTTTCTATCACATGCTGATTAAAAGGCATCACATTGTACATTTACCTAATCCAACCGAAGTTAAATAGATGGTTGAAGATCAGACATGAAAAATATTAGAGATTTTCTACAAGGTTTGGAGGCTTTTTTTTTTAGTTGGTTTGTTTTGTTTTTGTTGTGGCTTACTTTTTAACTGCCCGATAGAAAAACAAAGTTATTTGTTTTATTCATGCCTGTGATATATTTCTATGAAAAATAATTTTGCCCATGCTGGATTTGAAAGAGCCTTCTACCAAAGATGTATAGTCAGTTAGCTTTAGTGGCACGTGACAGTTTGTGCCCAGGTACATGTTTTCAGCAACAAATAGCCTCTTAAGACTTCACTGGCTGAATTTTCTAGAAAGTCAGACTCATCCAGCAGTTGTCTTGCCTGTTGAAATGCTATGCTAGTCTGACTGAATACACCAAGAGTGGTTAAAAGCAAAACACTTTTGCTAGTCTATGATTTAGCAAGAAATGTTCTGGGCCATTGTTAGGGGTTAGACTTGTTTCTTTCTTTTCTTTCTTATAGAATTTTTCCTATAAATTGCTAGGAGACTAACTACTGAGTACTTATGGGTGCTTAGCCAAAACAAAGATGTGGCCAAAAGTTGGGGGGGCGGGGAGGGGGGGGAAGATAACGCGAGGTTTTGTGGGGGCAGGGAAACGCCGGGCTAGGGGCAAGGAGGGGGCTCTTTGCTCTCGGTAGGGAAGAAGGACAGGGAGGATGTTTGCTTGCTGCGAGAGGAGTTCACGGTCACCACTGATTCTGGCCCTGAGAAGCTGCCATCATCTGCTCGCGTGCCCGGGAACTCTGAGCTCATCTCCACCTCCTGCTGGCCCTGCCCCGCCACCACCACTTCGTTGGCGCTGCTTCTTTCCTTTTGCTACGGTGTAGCCCTGCACCCCCCTGCCCTGCCAGGACATCCCACCATTCAGCTACCACCGCACAGCTCCTGATTTGTCTCATCCACCAACCTGGGATTTTCCACTGTTCCAGCTCTGCTTTCGGAGGTCCTGCAGGAGCACCGAAATCAGACTGCCCTGGGCTTTGTGAAGCAAAGCCCCTCGAGGTTCTTGGTTGTGTTTTATTGTTAATGCAGTAGTAGTAGTTGTTTGTTTGTTTTGTTATATATATACACACACATATACATACACACACAAACACTAGTAAAGAACTGCTACTCCTACCCTCAATATCTTTGCCTGAGGACCCTGTTAATTTTCAAAACTGTGATAATCCGGACGGAAGGCGTTTGAATTGTCCATCCCAAGGGGGGCCCTGCTCTCCCCAGCAGACAATTGTCTTTCAAAGTAAGACAGCCATATAATTTCAGGTGAGCCAGTAGCAAATTTCAAAACAAAATTTTTCTAGTTAAATATCAGTGCCACTTGCAGAATGCTCTTTCCATGACATTCCAAGACTGTGGTTTTCCAGGGCAGGTTTTTCTCTACATTCAATTTTCAACTGTTCTACTTAAACCTCAGTTGCAAACCTGGATAATTGTATTTTATTTTCTTGACAGAGAACATAAATTGGGTAGTTAAAAAGGTGGAAGAAAAAAATCTTACAAGTGAGCTGCAGAAGAAAAGTAATTGTAGGATTTCTCACAAGATCCTCATAAAGAAGTTGTTGACATATCAGCTGGATGACCAGATAGTGAGGGAGGTGGTCGTCAGTGGCACAAAGTCTGGTTGGAGCAGTGTGACCTAGGGGTCAATACTGAGTCTGAACCTCTTTCACACCTACATTAACACTCTGGATGATGGGGCATCTGCACCCTCAGCAAATTTGCTGATGGCACCAAACTGGGAGGAGGGCCTGATACACCAGAGGGTCGTGGTGCTGTCCAGAGGGACCCAGACAGGCTGGAGAAAGGGGCTGACAGGAATCTCATCCAGATCAGATGACACTGAGACTCCTGCCACCTTCAACAATCCAGTCACTGGGTCTGCACTGAAGAATAGCTTTAAAGCGCTACACAGCCCATGTGTTTTATGCAACACAGAAGGCACAGGTTTAGAAAGTCTGAATTTTACCATATAACTTGACGCCTGTATAAAGGCCTCAAACTTGTAGAACTTTGACATATGTGGAGGGCTTTCTACCTTTCACAATTAAAAGCTATTTAAGTTAATACCTGAAAAAACCCAAAAACTTAAGGATGTTTTGAACCATATTCTCAGTTATGAGTATTTTTCACTGCTTGAAATTGCTCAGATCTCATGCACCAGTGGACAGATTCAAGCAGATTTGAGTGCAATGTCCTGGTAACAGTAAGCACAATAACCAGCTAAGGAAAACTGTTCAGTCAGAAGAGAGTAATGATAAACTCACTGCTCATGATCAAATTAAGCACAGCTCTAGGAACAGATCAAGCAACCAATCATATCACTCTCATATAGAATTACAAATCTAGAAAAAAACCCCAAATTCATTAATGATATGTCAAATAGAACTGTACTACAGAACATGTATTAGCACAGATATTGCAGCTACTTTTCATAAGTTCATAACTGCTAAAAAAGACTCAGGCTCAGAATAAATATATTGGGCTACCTTGGTAATCACAGCCCCACTGACACACTGTAGTTTATTCATCATAAAATAAACAGTTAAGAAATCTAGTAAGAAAATGCTGCTTTCCCCGAAAAAGTATTAATCAATATTGATAAATAGTGATAGTTACATTTTCCTTCTTGAAAAGTTGTCTAATGGCTCTTGCCAACCCATCAGCCAAAGGGATGTGGATGCCCCAAAGAATAAAGGATGCCAGGTGCCATTAACTCTGCCCTTCTGCATTGGAATTATCTGACACCTCTAATTGCACAAGCCCTAGTTAATCTTTGTAGAAAGAAGAAAGCTCCTAATGAGGCAGAAAACTAGTAGAAAAATCCCAGCTTTTCATGTTATCTGTAGCTATTGCTTACTTGGTAAAAAGCAGTGAGAAAACAGTAAGCCTGGTAACATGGATCTTGGATTTGCTTTTTCATTTCCAAAATTCAGATTTCATTCTGAAGATCTATACTAATTTAATTCTAAATGGAAATACTGTGTCTCCATATGATCAAGCCAGCTCAACCAGCAAAGAGCAGTCTTGGCAGGACAAAATATGGTGGGTTTTTTAGAGTTGTCTCTGTGACACAAGTTCACATTATATTTAACTTTGAGAATATCAAATACATTATTATTAATGACAGCCTGCTGAGCTTTAGAATAATATAATTCTTGCCAGGGACATCAAGGATATCTTTTTTTATCTGGAAAGGGCACTAAATACATTTAAATTTAAGAGAAATAAATTGGTCAGAATAACTTCAATGAGGTAACTATGTGCCATTTGCTCTTCTTCCAACAGCTGGAGTTAAGATTTCATCCAGTTAAATACTTTGAGTACTGTTCTAGATTGGAACCAACCTGCTGAATGTCATATACAAGTGAGCACATTATGTATTACTGGTTCTATACCCTTTGCAACAAAAGCAGAACTTTGTCCAATATGTTTGGTAAACTGCAGACATTTCCCTGACTTGCAAGACATCAGATTAAATGTCTACAGTTCCTTGTGTCTGAAAACCAGGCAAGATTGTTATACATTCTACAGAGGAGCACCTTCTGTGATCAAAGCCATTGCCAGGCACTTGTAAACTAAAATTAAATGCCAGTAGTTAGTGTCCCACTTTTCCAAACAACGGGATTTCTAATCTGAAATATCAGGCATTCTAAGACAAGCATTCCTCTTCATGGACGTGAATGCAGATGTTTCCTGAAAGAAAATTAATTTATTTTGTTACTTTCAAGTTGGAGGACAGAGGTATTTTCGGCTTTTTGACAGTGTTTGTGGGTCTCACCCAATATGATAATCAAAATTCACCCGTGAAAGGTGTTATGTAACAAGACGAACAGATGTTCTTGCACAGGAATACTGCATACCTCAGGCATGACACAGCTGTGGTGTAATTTGGGAGTGATTCAGGAGTTACTGCAGAGAGATGGGCCAGAGAGATCAGCGGGAAGGTGCAGCAAAAGCTCAGCTGTGGTATTATTAGGAATATTTAACATTCATGTCCTCACAGCACTTCTCTGACATGGGCACAAGCTGGTAGCATTGTAGGTATTGCTGTAACACATGAAGGAACGTAATACTGGAAACATATTCACCATCTCATTAGTTATCTCACATGCTTCACTGACACCGTGCTCTGCACAGCTGGGAAGCCCAGAAGGTACGGAAATACCTCACTGTGAGCAAGAACCAGTTTATAAGCCCTGAAAGAACCCTTCTGGCTCAGATAATAAAATTAATGTTGAATATGAGAATAGAGTATTTGTAATCTATAAGACTACTTTGCAGAAAGCTTCCAGATCTCCTAAACTTAAGAAACTCGATGTATGAGTGCCCAGAGAAGCTGTTAAAAAAACAAACATCTTTCTGTTAAAATCCACCCAGTCCATGGAAACATAAAATATTTCTACAAGTAAAGTTTTATTAAAAACATCAGCATTTTCCAATGAAAACTTGTCATTCCCTTCTTCAAGAAAAATAAATTTCCCTCTTAAAAAATGAACAAACTTACACTGGTGGTTTAAACTAGTAATAGCCCATGGGGAAGGAATGTCACGCTCAAAAGCATGAAAGCACTGGACTTCAAGGACTGTAACAGGGTAAGGAAGAATGGACAGAGCAGCCAGGGACTGGATAAATGTACACCTTTTCACTCACAGAAATATAATAGACAGCAATCTGAAGGAAGATGAGTGAGGTACGTTCCTGTATTCTATGCTTGCAACTCAAAACTTCTGTTTTGATTCTGCACTGTAAAATTTCAAGGATTGCATGTAAAATATCTTCATTTTTTGTTTAGTGTGTGCTAGCATGACCTTTGTTTAGAGACCCATTTTCAATTACAGAAAAATGGCCAAGAGTTGTAAATTGCAAAGGGAACTAGGGACAATTGAAAAGGTCAGGTGTAAAGCCCCGTACTGAAAACAAAATCATGTTCAAAACATCCATTTTGGCCAGCACTGGCCAAAATGAACAACATATTACCATACCAAGAAAATCTGTTGTCGTCCCACTCTAATCATCTGCTTTTTAATTGATGTATCTTCCTGCCCTTACAAGAGTTTTCATGTTTTACATGGATGCTGTCCAATGTGTTTGCTGGACTGAATGATGCCCAGTGAACACTGCAAGTCTTCAGGAAACAAGCACTTACACACACTTTTGAAGTTTGCTTCAGCTGTGGGCTGACCACAGGTGCTGCCTTTTCCTAGGAAGAATCCAGTCTGCTTGCTGCTTTACAGAGCAAAGTGAAACTTCAACACTTCCTTAGCATCTTGCTGAGATGGACCAGGAGTATCTCAGGCTTCCTCACCTCAACATGTCACCCATCATGCTCTGCACCACCTTAAGCCCTTTGTGGCTGGACAAACATGATGTTTTCTGTTTCAAGTGCTGTGACAAAAGCCACAGCAAACAGCCACCTGGGGATGTTGACCCAAGCAATCTTCGTTCACTCTTCCTGCCCGCCACAGCAGCACTTGCAGGACACACTTCAGCTGAACAGCAAATCCACAGGACTTTGGAAAGCTGCCACCTTGAGTAAACTTTTATATGGCCATTGTAAAGAAGCCCTGTTGTCTTCAAATATGTTCCTGGACCTGGTGTGCAGGACACCAATCCATGCACAGAATGGAGATATCGATTTATTTATAGACCTGTGCAGCAGTGGGGGCGTAGTGACAAATCCACAAAGCCAGTACCACAACTACCACAACTCTTTACTATTTATACATTTTAGCAAAAATAGGAATTAATGTTCATTGGCTACAAGTTGCATAGTTGTCTTATCAATTAGTAGTCTATCTTCTATAGGCTGGGTCACTCACTTCTTATGTTAATTAGTCTGCATGCTCAGTCTTTCTTTTCTTTTGGGTTGGTGGTTGCATCTCCTGCTGCCGGAATTACTTTTTACGCAGTCATACCTGATTCAGCATAGTTGCTGAGTTCCTTTATTAGTTTCTTCCTTTTCTTGGAGATTCTGTCAGATGTCCTTCTGGCTTGTAAATTCTGCATTCTTTGTATCCACCATGAGTGACACATCCTTCTCCTCAAGCTTTGCAAACCTCACCTAGGTCTGAGATCACTGAAGCCTGCCAAGCCCTAAACCATAATAAGGCAAGTCTGCCAAAAAGTAGTTTGTATCTCTAACACCTGAACATTACTTATAGCTTGTTGGCTGCTTTCTGTTTCAGGGATTAAGTCTTTCTTGTTGTTGAAAGTATAAAAAGGTAATACATTAAAGAACATCCCTTCTAAAAAATTTTCATTTTCTACATTTTGCAACAGTACTTTCTTCTTCCAGGCTTTGTCAACCTCCTCCTAGGTCTGAGCATTGAATCTCCCTGTAAGTCCTGACAGTGAAGCTCTAAACCTTAACAAGGCCATTCTACTTACAAGTAATTGATCTTTTGAACACCTGGATAAACATGCCATATCACCAGTGAGCAACTAGCTCACAGGTCAGGCACAAAGGGTTACAGTGACTGGGGTGACATCAAACTGGTGACCTGCCACTGGCAGGGTTCTACAGGGCTCCATCCTTGGCTCTGTGCTCTTCAACATCCTCATAAACAAATCTGCATGTGGGACTGGAAGGGAGACTCAGCAAATATGCAGATGACACAAGACAGGGAAGAGCTGTTGACTCCCGCAAAGGCAGGAAGGCCCTGCAGAGAGACCCTGATGAATCAAAGAGCTGGGCAATCACCAGCTGTGTGGAGTTCAACAAGAGAAAATGCCGGACACTGCACCTGGGATTGGCAACCCTGGATGTATAGAGAGATTGGGGAATGAGAGGCTGGAGTGCAACACTATGGAAAGGGACCTGGAGGTCCCAGGTAAGCTCCTGGGTAAGGAGCTGGATGTAAGCTGGATATCAGTCAACAGTGACATGGCAACCTGGAGAGCCAGCTGTGTCCTGGGGGGCATCAGGCCCAGCACCACAAGCTGGGAAAGGGAGGGGATTGTCCCACTCTGCTTTGGGCTGGGGTGGCCTCACCTCTCGTGCTGGGGGTAGTTTGGGGGACCCCAATGTAGAAAAGATCTAAAGCTACTGGAGAGTGTCCAAAGAAGGGACACAGAGATGGTGAAGGGCCTTAAGGTGAAGCCATATGAGGAGTGGCCTGAGGACCCTTGGTCTGTTCAGCCTGGAGAAGACTGAGGGGAGACCCCATTGGGGTCTGCGACTTCCTCATTGGAAGAGAAGATGAGGAGCAGACATTGATCTCTTTTTTGTGGTGCCCAGTGACAGGACCCAAGGGAATGGCTTGAAGTTGTGTCAGGGGAGTTTTAGGTTGGGTATCACATAAAGGTTCTTGCCCGAGGATATCTGGGAACTGGAACAGGCTCCCCAGAGAACTGGTCACAGCACCAGCCTGACAGAGTGCAAGAAACGTTTGGACAATGCTCTCAGGCATTCTGTGACTCTTGAAGTGTTCTGTGCAGGACCAGGAGTTGGGACTCGATAATCCTGACCTGTCCCTTTCAATTCAGCTGATTCCGTGACTCTGCGATTAGTACAAAGCGACACTGCCAGACACCAGCTTCCCCGCTGTCCTAGGGAGGCGGAGCTGCGATGCCCCGCAGGTGCCGGGGGCGGGCGCTGCGATGCCCCTCCCTCCTTCCGTCACACCACCCCCGCCATTCCCAATCCGAGCCACAGCCCCGCCCCTGCCTCAGGACGTCACGTCCACGACAGATCGCAAGGTCACGAGGTCGCGTGACGGAAGGGGGTGGTGATTTCCCCGCCCCCGGGCCCTGCTGACGGCGTCGTCATTGGCTGCGGCGGAGGAGCGGCCGGGCTCTGATTGGCTGCTGGCATCTCGCGCTGTCGGGCGGGCCGCGGATGACAGCGGAGCCGGGGCGGCGGTGCTGCCGTGAGGGGAGCGCCCCTATCCCGTGTTTCCCGGCGGATCCCGGGACGGGCGGGCTTGGCGCTTGGGTGGCGGCTGCTGGCCCTCGGCCTGAGCTCCTGACCCTCGGCCTGAGCCCCTGGCAGCCGCTTGCAGCCACCCGAAGCTGGCTGGGAGATGTGCGTGTGTGCGCGCGGTGGTGTCTTCTGCATCCTCCGTTCGAGTTTGGAAGATCCGCGCTGTTGACATCCCGGAGTCCGTGCCTTGTTCTGCTGTGTGTCTGTGTGATTAGGCATCTTCGCGCAGGAGGGAAGCAAATGGATCCCCTGCCCAATCCCGCGCCCCTGGCCTCGAAGCTGCGGAACACGTTGGTTCGGTACCACAGCATCGGAGACGGCGAGTGGCGGGTGGCAAAGAAAACCGTGAGTGCTCTGGGCGGCTTCCTGCTTCGTGCTCCACAGGAAGCTGTGGGCCACCGGTGCGGCGGAAGGAGCCCGCTGTGCCGTGTCACACGGCTGAGAAACACTTGGCCGGGCCCTGCAGGACTTTAAACTGACAGGCGCTGTGAAACCATCCCTCTAGAACATCTTTAGATGGCAGGATGTGTTTTTCATGTTCTCAGGCGTACTCTGTCATTGCTTCTACCCATTTTCAGGGGAGTATCTCACGGAAGAATCCTGTGTAGGATTATAGGCTTGACTTACAACAAAATGTGAAGTACTTAGCATTAGTAGTATTGCAAGAGGCTGACGTTTACTTTCAACAAAGCAGACACAGTGTGCTGGTGTCTGGAATCTCTTGTCAATAAATAGTTCATCATGCTTCAGTTTCCAAATATCTTCTTCTTAAGAAATGAGATAATTCTCAAGGCTTTCTCTCATACTGTTTCACTTTTCTGTTGTTCTTTAGAGACCACACATTATCCTAGGTTTCCTATCATGAAAGGGAATATAGTTCCTGCTTTCTCCAAGCCATTTGCCATCCTCTTCTTTTGAGCTGCCTTGGTTTTTTGAGTTTTTGCTCATGCATCAGTTCTAGGCTGGGTGAATACTTTTTAGTGCTGTCCTCCACAGAAGGTAGAAGTGCAGCAATATGGTAGGACTAGTGTGGTAAATGTCTGTCTTCATCTCTTTGTTACAGTGGTTTGAGTAGGGCTTTTTTCTTCCGTCATGAGCAGGCATTGATGAGACAGACAAGTGATGGAAATGTAACTTGATTATTTGCAAAATTAACAAATTCGCTGTTTGGATAGGGAGGAACAGAGCATCCAAGCCTTTCACTCTTGCAATACACCTATACCACTTCTGCTCTACTAAAGGTTGTCTGTTCCTGTATTAGTATTCCCGTGTTTTATGAAGTACTACTGTGTTCCTTTAAAAAATTACCTGCATCCTTGTGTTTCAAATCCTCACATTTAGCTCCTCCCTTCAGCCTTTCCTCGCTCTCTCCTTTCCTTCCTCCCTCCTTTCTTTCCATCTGTATTGTGCCATGTAAAAGACATTTGGAGCTTTACCTACCACAAGGAGATGTGTTGTGCCCCAGAATATCTTAAATGATTCTGGTTGTGGTACTTAACAGTACTGTGCTTTAGTCCATTTGGTCCTTTGTGCTTATATAATTTATTTGGAATCTTATCATGATTCCAAAGGTAATGATAATTTTATCATGATAATGTACAGAGGTTCCATTTCATAGTGACATAAAAATGAGAAGATACTGGTTTCTCTATGTTCTCTGCATAACTTTAAAATAAATAGACTACTGTTTGCAAGACTCTTCTAGTCAGGCATCTAGGAGAGAAAGGTAATTGAACTTTCTTGTTTGCACCTGCATCTCCTGCACATTTCTGTGACTTGTGTTACAGGGCTGCAAGCAGAAGTAGTGTGGTCTTGCTGTCTGAGTAGCATCTGGCTGTAGGCTTTCCAGTGGTCTTGCAATTGAAAGGCTTTCCTTGCTAATGTTGTTCCATTATTCTGTGTGTTTTCACAGTAAACTGACTTGGCCTACCAAACCCTATGTCAGCACAGACTTCTAGGCTCTGAGAAAGCCAATCTTCTGATTTTTTTGAAATAATTGAAAATTACAAGTAAAAGATATCTGAAAAATATGAAGAAAAGCATACAGTGGTGCCCAGGTGAACCATGGCTAATAATAAAGTTGGCTGCTTTCCTTCAAGAAAATTGAAGCATCTTCTGGACTTGTAATTGTATGCAGGTGACAGTTAACATTGTGTCTTATATTTTCTTTCAGAAAGATGCAATTGTGTGGCGTAAACCATCAGAGGAATTCAGTGGATACCTGTAAGTTTGCCTGCACAAGAGATACATTTTTAATGTTCCACAGATGTGTTCTGTAGAATTTAGAAATTAAGACTGTGAATTCTACAGCCCTCGGCTACACAGATCCTCCAGAGGGGAAGCTAAATGGATTACCTATTGTGGCTGTACGATTCGCTTCTATCTTTTCAGTTTGACACTTTAGCATTGCATGGTGTCTAGAACAACAGTGAAGTCTGTGGAACACACTACAGAACTCCCATTGGCTGAAGTGGGCAGCAGCATCTGCCCGGAAATGATGGCCTATAAAGCTCAGAGTCAAGCCTGGGTTCAGTAGTCCTGAAGGGTCACTGCGAGACAGCTCAGTCAGTCCTTGGACTATTGCAGTGACTGTGAGACTTCAAAATACCAAGTGTGGGGTTGTGAGAGGATTGTGTGGGGTTGTTTGTGTGACATGAAGTCCCTTCCTGTGTGAGTTTCTGTCACTGCGTTCTGTTGGTATCTGTAGGTTTAGGCAGAGAAATAGTTACTAGAAAACAGCACGCTGAAGAAACAAAAAGTCCTGTGAAAAGGTAGTGTTTAAAATTATCTCAAAGACTGATACACCCCACAGGAATTAAAGTCCTGTTGAATCTGCAAGAGCTGATGGCCCCAGACACTAAGAGTTCCATGGGCTCACTGGCACCAACAGGTTGTGTAGTTGAGCCATTGCCAGGAGGGCAGTGACTGCTGTGTGCAGGTGAAGACCCCACGGTTGTTTATGCACCTGGAGAACTAGAGGACACTTTGAAGAGCTTTCCAGACACCTGCCTGGAAGCCACTAACATGTTCACGTGGTCCAGTTCCAAGTATACAGCTGAGATGGGCTCCATACAGAGGATTATGACTGAATATTGGTGAACTGCACAAGTGAAGAGGTGAATCTGTTCCTTGACTTTTTACTATTAATAGGAACATCTTAATGAAAATAAAGTATTTTGAAAATTATGATTTTGATGGATTCTTCCCCTTCAGGATTTGGAGGCCCAGTAACCCAAAAAACCAAAATTTCTGCTGTCTACTAAAATATCTAATTACAAATTAATGGTCTGTAATGTCGTGTACCAGATTATTTTATTTGGTAATCATATACCACTAAAGCAGAATGTAGTTTCTCATTAGCTTGGTTCAACGCCTGTGTTATCATCTGCTCTAATCACAGAGGAGTAAAGAGTAGTAATTGTGTGAATAAAGCAGAATGAACCCAGAAACATTTGAATATTTGCCAGAACTTAATTAAAACCAAACAAGGCTAGATGTTGATGCTGAAAAATTAATACATGTTATTTAACGGTAAAAGGCAAAGAAAAAGGAAGAAAAAGAAAGAAATGGGAAAAGGGAGGTGTGTTTGGGGGACAGGGAGAGTGACAGAGGCAGTTAAGTAGAAACATATTACTCCTCTGTGGGTCCCAATGATGTCTCATTGCTCCCCTCAATCTAGTCTTCTTGATGGTGAGGGTCTCCCATCCAAAAGTATAGAACCCCATGGATTAATATATGTTTGGGCAGATGGGAACAGCCAGGTGCCTCCCCTGAGGGGGCAGGTTTGACGCTGTCACTTGCATGACTCTGAATCTGTTGCATCATTTTGCATCACATGCAGCTCTGGTGCAGGGTCCAGGGACCCCTTTGGGGGGGCCTTTTGATGGTCCGTGACACCCCCTCTGCTGTCCCTCATGTGGATGTCCCTTAGATGTGACATTGCCAGGCTGAAGAGGACCCAGAGCTGAGCTGGTGTGCACAGCAGAGGATGGGCTTTCACTGCCTCTGAGCAGAGGCTTTTTCACCACACACCCAAAACGTCTTCTTCTCCCTGCCTTGGTGTGAGCATCTGTTCAAGCCTGATGGCAGATAAGCCTGGGGCTGTAGCCTCCACCACCTCCCCCCCCCCACCAAGGTGCTGACCTTAATCCTGTGGAAGTATTTTTCTCCCCCAGCCCAGACCTGAGTCACTTTATCCTATCTCAAATCAACTTACAGTCCAGGGCCTCATTCAGGAGGCCCATTTAGGGTGCTTCTGTGCAGCTTTTGTTATACAGTTTTACTATAATAGGCAAAAGTCCTCCATAAAACTGTTTGAGCCATAGCATTTCAGTGTCCAACGGCCTATTACTTCTGCTTTATGAAAAATGTTTTTCCCACCATATCCCTGATCTCATTACTTTAGGTTTACCTATCTCTGGTGAACTCCCTTGCTAGCCCAGCAATAGGAGTAAAATAACAAGTTGTTACAGATGTTAGGGAAATAAAAAGGATAATGTTTATCCAAAGAAGGAATTTGCCATTGTGATAAATACATATTATATGATTGGCTATTCTCAAATATTAAAATGAATACTATATGTGTTATATTGGAAAGCAATGCTGTATTAGTATAGTAGTGTGGTAAATAAAAATAAATAAATAAAAAGTTTTTAGGCTATAGCATAATACTAAAATAGAAACTATGCGATGTAAGATAGTTTTTGTTACTAGCTCAAGGTGTGGAAAAGATAATCAAATTCTTCATGTTAACGTATCTGGTTAGAGGTAAGAGCAGCAGACACCAAAACCCCAGGGGAAGAATTTATTGCCTCCGTTACAGGGGAGTTTGAGACTCCATGGAGCCACAGGAGGATTGATTTACAAGATGGAGTGGTTGGGGGGGTGTTGTTGAAATTAAGCAGAAACACTCAAATTTGAAAGGAATGTTAGAATCATGTATGGGTTTTATGAATATGCAATAGGCTGTTGCTTTTAAGGAATGATCCTTTGTTAGCAAAGGTGTGCTTTTTTGGCAGAATGCCAGGCACCCGGCTGTCTGTAAACTCTTATTGTCTTATTTTTTATTATTATTAAACTTTTAAAATTTTAACAAAAAATGAACCATGTTTTTCACACCATTTATAAAATATTAACTGTATTAAAAAAGACAGTTTTTTTTCAGAAGAAAATTTCTTGCAAAGAAGAATAGATGCACCCTTAGATCTTTTCCTGTACTGTTTCTCTGATGCAATTGTCTGCTGACTGTACTTCCTGATACCAAGGTGTTAATGTAAGTGTACTGTTGAAAATTAATGGAATATAAAGAAATTCTTACTAAATGTAAACACGTTTTTCTAGCTACAAAGCTGAAGGAGTTGTGGAAGATGTTACTAACAGAATAGTGGATCACATTCGCCCTGGACCTTACAGGCTAGACTGGGACAGCCTAATGACTTCAATGGACATCATGGAAACATTTGAAGAGGTGAAGACTTCTTTAGATTCTTGAGAGAAATGTATATTGATGAATACATGAATTTAACATTCATGAATTTAGCATTCATGTAGAGCAGAGCAATTCCAACAGATAAGAACATTTTTCAGTCTTCTTTTTACAAGCACAAACAGCATTGTGCATACATGTTCTGTGTGACCACAGATCAGGCTCTCTGGCAATACAGTCCTGTTCTGAAGCTGAAGTTCATCTTTCCATTAATGCTAGAAATAAAGGAGTTAGTCACAATTCTCCTGGACCTGGGAGCTCTGGTAGCCTCTGATAAAATTCACATGCAGAGGGCTACAGTGTGGTACTGTGTATGCCAAAGCCATTTCATACAGCTTGCTTTCTTCTGTTCCACAACAAACAAATAGTAATAGTCCACAAATATGGAAGCTGCAACCTCCCCCTTCTCCTAAAGGGCTGACTTGTGTGGCATGGCTTTGTGCTGAGACACAAAATAATTCATACTGAGGGGCAGGACTTGATAAAAGAAAGGTAGGTTTAAAACTGATTACAGAACAGCTCGTAGCCTTCCTTTGGTTAATGCAGACATTCAGTATGAATTCAAGTCCCTCATCTGGACACCTGGCTTGAACATGGATTGTCTTTTGCTCTGTCTCTGAGGGAGGATTTATATGACAAGGTATTTTGTCTGTATAATATTTATACAGACTCTACTATATTACAAGAAAGCCTGCTTTGAAGAATTGTTCACATTCCATTTTATTTTTGTCTTAGTGGATTAAAAGTATTTGATAGAGTATCTTCCAAGATACTTGAAATTTGTTCATGGTCCTTTTAGACTTCCCAAGTGCTCCTTAAGAGCCACGTGGCTTTCAGTTCTCAGGCATGCCAGAGTTCTCTAGCTTTAGATCTTTAAACCTTTATGGTGCCAGATATTCTTTGCTCCCACAGCTCTCAGTTGTAGACCACAAGTCCTTACAACTGCCAGCTTTTAGGCTGAGAATGGCACAGCCATTCAGACCTCACTGAATTTTCAGTGTAGTTGACAGAGGCTGTGACCTTTGTGAAAAATGTTAGCTGCCTGCGAGCATTAAGTTTCCCTGTATTCATTATACTAAGATATATTTATTTTCTTGCCCTTATAACGCTCACTCAACAAGAACTGCTGTGTGATGCGCTATATAACTGCTGGCCAGCTTTGGAACATCATAGCACCGAGGGAGTTTGTTGATTTCTCTTACACTACAAGCTATGAAGATGGGCTTCTAACATGTGGTAAGCCAGCACCTGCCTCTGCTAAATTCTTACTTTACAACAGTTGCTTGGTTTAAGATTTGATTCAGATTTAGTAGTAGGAAACATTCAAAAAATGGTCGAAGATGGTCTTCAACAAATAATTTCAAGGTGTTTTAACAAATTTAAAGGTGTTTTAACATTTTATATATTTTAAAAAGTGTACAAGCTACTGGTTTACCCATGAACCATTCATTTATGCCAGGTTTCACTTACACCAGCTGTGGGGCAGGAGTCTTAGAGACAAGTTTAGTCTTCCAGCTCCAGTCTTAGAGCAAACTGAGATGAGTAACAACTTGCTTCTAGTAAATGGGAGGAATGTCCTCTTAACATTTGAATTTTTGCTTATCATGCTCTCCTGTTTATTGCAGAGTTTGGACAAACAGCAAATTCCATGCGTGAAAATACCTAGAAACTTGTAGTGTGTCTGTCACTACTACGAAAATCCCCAACCAGAAGCTTATATATTTCAAATTTACTGCACATTAATTTTTTTTTTAATCTCTCTCAGATTAATTTTCCTTTTTGTTTGTTTTATTTTCCTTGATAGGTATAAGCCTGGACTATGGAGAGGTGAGACCAAACTTTGTCCGTGGATTCAATCACCCTTGCGGTTGGTTCTGCGTCCCTCTGAAGGACTCTCCCGGCCACAGTCTTTTGACAGGCTACATCCAGACTGAACTGCGAGGCCTGCTACCACAGTCTGCAGTAGACACTGCCATGTCTAGTACCCTGGCCAGTTTCTACTCTGACCTCAAAAAGGCACTCAAAACGTAGACAAACAGTGACTTAAAAGCCCGTGCATTCCTTGCAATCAGATTATGTTGTTTAGCTTAGCATAGGTTACCTGCTAAATTGAGGTGAGTAACACTTCCTGAATCACACCTGAACTTTTGTGTTGACAATCCAAACAACTTTAGAAAGTGCTTTTTTATGCGATACTTGACATACATTCCCAGTGCACAGTTCGATATACTTTTTGCTGCTCAGCACTCTGCAGCTTTGTGAGGACTAGCCTGAATCTCTAAACCCCCAGTTTGCTCAGTAGAAAGCACAAGGTGTGTGTGTGGGCTTGAAAAATGCAGCATGAGCTCAGCTCTCTCGCTCTCTCTAGCAGTTTTGGGAGCAGGGTGTCAGGATTTTGATGGTGCAAGTTGCTGTACAGGCAGCATCTCACTGAAGGTGTAATTTTGTAATATACATATATTTACTTTTTTTTAAGTGTGTTCGACTGCATCTGTAATTTGTTTTTAAAATTTGCTTTGATTTGTGATATGGATATTATATGGCTAAATTGTTAAATGATACTGTTCATAAGAAAGCTATTCGTACTTGAGAGCAAAAATAAGTGTTCATTATTGGTATTTCTTCGATGTTGTAACTGTAATTTTTTTACTGTTGTATATAACAGTCTCAGTGCATAAGAAAATTCCCTTACAGCTGATCCAAAGCTCATTTAGGTCACCAGGCATCTTTCCATAGCTTTTTTGTGGGCTTTTAATCTCACAGTTGTCAAAATAGCAAACCTCCAATGGATCTTCAGTGATACCTAAGGAGTTTTTTTACTTAAAGTTGCATGTAATAGTGTGTGTAAGGATTTCATTTATTTGGGTTTTGGAGGTTTTCTTTCTGTGTATGTTTCTTTAACTGCAAACCCTGGAATTACAAAAGCAACAGAAAGAGCCACATTTACTTCAGGGCTAGGTGTTGCTGTAACCACAACAGCACACACTTGCCGGTGTTATGGTGCTGTGGAGTGTTCCGTGGTACTGCCCCTAGATTGATGTTTGCAATAAATTAACATCTTAAAACATGAGCAGCTGAAGGGCAAAGCTCAAGCTGCAGAATTCCTCAGATCTGCTGAAGGATACATGGTCTTTTTTTAAGATGCAAATTTCAAGGGTATGTGATTCTGACAGATACATAACAGGGGCATTTAAAAAATAACTCTCCCTGCTAGGCACATGAATTCTCCTTAAAATCTGATGTTAAACCTTTAATGTTGGTATGTGTCATTTGCTCAGGTGACATTGTAGTTATCCCCATGCTTTGCCAGTGCTCACAGTGGCAAATTTAACTGTGTATGAGTTAGGGAAAATATTTTGGATCCCTGATATTGCGGAGCCAATTGTATACATACAATCCAGGGACAGGTAATGGACTCTCAGAAAAACAAAAATTCCAGTGAAAGTCCCCTGCAATATTGGCTTTTTTGACACTGGCCACTGTAGCTGAATAGCTAGATAGCTGAATAGTGAGGAATTTCCTTTCTCATTGCTCAGTCAGAGAGGTAGAAAAAACATAATACCAAATATAGTGGGGGCTTTTTCAACCTGGTTCATGTTTTAAGGTATTTAGTACTGTTTAAAACTGTTAAAAACAATGCATCAAACAGCCTTTGGTGTCTTCATGGGCAGAAAATGTTAACTCCTTGTTAGGTTTAGTGTATTTGGCATTTCCCTTTAAACCCCTCGGTAAGTCTTCCCAATTTTTTTTCTACCTTCCTCATGTCTGCCAAAATACTGCAAGCTTACGAGGTGATCATCTACCACCAAGGACAGCAAGTGTGAGAAATTAAGTAATGATTCATGTCAATTAAATAAGGTGTGTAGATGTGGAGAAAGATCATGGGATGATTATAAAGACGAGTTTTGATCAGTAGCTAAATAAAGCATGGAAAAAGCTGAACAGAAAAACAAGAAAATGAGAAGTTGTGGTCAGCTATGCTCAAGATGTGTAAGTTGTGTAAAGCTGCGGTCAGTTATGCTTAAGCTGCTAAAAGTTGTGGTTAATTATGCTTAGTTGCTTAATTAAGTCTGTACAAAGGGGACTGATGAAGACTACTGCCTTCCTCCCAACGACCACCAGAGGGACCCAGACGACGGCCATCCTGAACCCATGCATGCGCCCTGAGCAGCACCATGCGTCAAACATCAGAAACAAAACTGGGAGGAGATTTCTGAGAAATGTCTTGTATGTAGCATGAATATGTATGGACTGTTTGCATAAAAGGAAGTGTACTGAAACTCCTAGTGTGCGTGTTGGTGGAGCAGTGACTCCCCACGCACCCAGCACTGCTTGCTCACCCTTTATCAAACAAATTAATAAATTGGCTTTTTTTTTTTTTTTGCTGGCTATATTGGAATTGAGCCTTTCATTTATAACACAAGGAATTCCTGCCAGAATCCTCTCTTTTCTAGTACTGTTACAGAGGCAATTATGAAATCTCTGGCAGTCCTGCTCTGTGGGATGAATTATGACATGATTGTAGAGGAAACTAAAGTGTAGCCTATTTTTTCTTCCCAGTTACAAAGATTACATATGCAGTGAATCTGCATATTCATGTCTTCTGTTTTTAGAGCTGCTGGGACTGACTAATGGAGGGGTCATGATAGAGATGTAGATGGAGAAGAATATTGTCTCTTTCTGCAAAAAGCACAGTTCAAATCTGCACAGAGGCACTTCAGAGCTGGAGAAATGGGTCAGATGGAGCACAAGACACTCCGAGGAGGATGTTTGTGCAACATGAGGCACTGCAGAAGTAACTGTTCCAAACACCCATTTTAGAAGCTCTGACACATATACAGTGTCTATCCTTATTTAGTATCCAGTGAAATGGCTTTTTCTGCTTTCAGTTAAGACAAGTTGGTGAAGCACAGAGCTGCTGAAGAAAGAACTTGAGCTGAAATAAGAAAATTGCCAGTGTATTTTTGTATACTTCTAATAAAAATATCGGCTATAGACTAATACAGAACTAGAAGAAAGATGTCCAATTTCAAATGTATTTATTTGAACCTGAATTTTATTTTATTTTTATATAGCTATAGATGGAGAGGCAAGAAGAACTGTTCATTAACCAGAGTACGTCAGAAGCAGGAAAGCGACAATATCAGAGCCTCTTCTCCCACTGTTGCATTCTTCTTCTGAGTTAGTGGACAATCTAGATGGAGCCAAGAGGATTAAAACAGGAAAACAGTGGCAAGAACAAAGTGCAGGAACCCATGTTTTGCTTGTGCAGAAGAAATGGGTGACAAAGTAAATGCTTAGTATAGATTTCTGTCATTTAGTAGTATAGTTATCTAGAAGTGACTTCTGAACAAATTGCCCAAGAATAGCAGGGATCTGCTTTTGCTAATAGCATGTATATAGACACATCAAAATTATTTTTATATGGCTAATATATTTCTAAAATACTTACTTTTTTAGAAGTTTGGGCAATGTGATACTTTACTCCTTGGCACTTTAACTAGGTGCTTTGTATGTATGTAGGAAAGGTGACTGAATATAAGACAATTTACACATTTGGGTTCTGTTCTCATCTAAAACCTCCAGCATTAAACCTTGCCTTTAGATATGCAGAAGATGCAGAGATGGGGTTAAGCTCAATTTAGACGCAGTCAAAGTACCACAGCTGGCTGGGAGGTGGACCAATACTTCAGAGAGATACTTTGTGCACAAGCCCTGATCTCAAATTAGATTAATTTATAAATGTGAAACATGATGAACTTTTAAAACACAGAACATATAATTCCTCCAGTAATAATCATAAGTAACCAGAACAATTTTGATGGTGTGGCCTGGTGGTTCAATCTAGGAGGTACACTGCTGTAGAAATAGGCCTAATTCTAGTGAAATCAGTCAAGTTGTGCCTTTGTATGGAAAGTCAAATTCTGTTTTAACAGTGGCTTTAACTTACTCTGTTCAGCATTTAAGCGATTGTATTTGTATTTTGAGTGCAACTGCAGAATAAATCAAAATAATGTATTCCAACAGGCTCGTGATGTAGCTTCTTCAATACTTGTGCAGCCATTTTTGGGGAGTTATGTCTGATGATATAGTTAATTTTTAGTTGCATGGTGATCTCTAATTATACCAGTTTGTCTCCTTAAATTTGAAAGGCATAAAGCCTGCCTTCAATTAGAAACTTGATTTAGACTGAGAAAAATGCCCAGTTAAAAAGTCTTGAAAGCTATACAAGTAGGATTTTCTCAAGGCTTCAGTTCTAAAAAATGTATATACAGGAGTTTTTTTATGATGACCCCATGATTGTTGTGGAAGAACTTTATTATTTTGGCTTAGTATTATTTACCTTTTTGTATGTTTAAGAAGTGATCTATTAACCATAAACATTAACCTTATCTGAAACACATGAGCATATAGCACCTGGCAGAAAGCATGTAGAGGTATATTAGGTGTAGAAAATGAGCTGCAACATGTATATTGACATGTATTTAGTTAGCACCTACAGAAACAAAGAATGTTGAGCATTAATTCCCTGAGAAGGGAGAAACCCTTGGATTAATGCCTTGGGAAACCCCTTTCTAAGTATGTTAATTGTTGCTAGAAGGTTCTTAGTTCCTTGTAATGTCATAGGCTACTTGTTGGTGTAGAAATTTTAATATTCTCCCCCATTGGACCCTTCAAACCCCACCTTAACCCCTCCCTAACTCCTCCCCATACTAAGTGGTATAAGTACCTGTGTCCAACCCTACCCCTTGCTTTTTTGCAGCCCCTTGTCCCTACTTGCGCCCTACTTGCTCCCTACTTGTTCATCCCTGTGACAGTGCACGCTTTCTTTGTTGTTTTTGCATTATTAAAAGTTCCTTTTCAGAACTCTGGAATGAGCTTGTTTCTCTCCACCAAAGTCGCCATTGGGCTCAAGTCCCGTGAAAACCCAAAAGGGTTCAGCAAGCCTAGTGGGGACCCCCAGGGGGGGTTCAGAAGAAAATCCCTGTATCTTCTCCAGAGCCTTGCCTTGTTTCTCTTGCTAAGCTGGCATAAAGGCAGTAGAGTTCTGTAGCATTTGACTTCAATGGAAAGAGTTGTGGCCGCCTTCTGTTGCTGAGAGAAGGAACTATCACCTCTGAGATACAGCACACTCTTGTAGGGCATGTATCATGTCACTTCCTAGAAAGTGTGGTAGGGATAGGTATAGAGGCCACTTGGGATCTTTGAAAAATTCTTAAGGACAGTAATTATTAGAATTGTTAAAAGAAAACATTGATGTTCAAACCCATTTCCTGGTGAAAGATAGTAGAAAGACGGGAAAGATTTTAAAACTACAATAAATATTAAATGTTATCTAGAAATTAATATATCCTGAAGTCCTGAACAACAATTTAAACTTTGTAACACATTCTGCCTTTTCCAGTCCTCGTTGGGCTGTGCTGGTGACTCAGTTTTACAGTTCAGATAGGGACTGCTTATCATGGAGTTAACCTTCCTTGGAATTGTGCCACTATCAGGGAGAAAGCAGACACAGACAATGAGCATATGGCAGGAGAAACCTGTGCATATTTCATAGCTGACCCACATGATAAGAAATGGCACATCTGGATTAAGGAGCCTCAGATACCAACACATTACCCAGAACTGCCTTCTCCAGAGTTACTCTTTAAAAAACATTTCTTTCAGTGTGCCAAGACACTAGAACACCCTAATACTCCTCAGAAGTTTTTCTTTGACACAGGTAACCTAAGTGGAACTCAGAAGATCAGTTACTGCCCAAAGTGTAACCAGAAACTGACCTTGTTCAAGCCCTCACTGGACCAGTTTGGCTGTGCCCTGGGATGCACAGGGGTAGAAAGCAGTTCCTGAGCTCTGTATCTGGGCCTTGCTGGCATGCCTGCCAGCACAGACCCCTCTCTGAGGCAGTTTATGACCCTTGTGGTGGTTTGGTTAAGAAGTAATTTTTTAAGAAGTCATAGAAGTTATAGAACTACGTCTGTGTGAAATACACACTGGGTGAAATATCAATTAGAGAATTTTAGAAGATAGTCTTTTTGCTTTTCTGATCAGCTAGGAGGTAACAGTCAGGCCACCCCTGCGGCCCAGCCTTAGGGATGACTCAGGCGGCCAGGCCTCACTGCTCTTTCCCGTGAGGGGAGAAGGTAGCTTGGCCTGGCCGGCGGGTCGCCCTTTCTCCCCCGCTCCCCGGCTGCCGGCAAGAGGGGGCGGAGGAGGGGAGGCTGCGGCTCGGCTGCGCCCGGGGCCGCCACGCCCGAGGCTGCGGTGGCAGCATCCCGAGTCCTGTGGTAGCCAGCGGGAGTGCGGGGTTAAGCTGTGTCCTGAGTCTTGTAGTAGCCAGTAGAGGCGGGGACCAGCCTGCGTCCCAGGTCCAATAGTAGCTGGCAGGAGTGTGGGGCTGGGCTGTGTCCCGCGTCCCGTAGTAGGCAGTAAAGAAGGGCCAAGGTGTGCCGCTAGCCTGAAAAAAGATGAGATCTTCCTCTCACTCTCTCAACACTAGCCCAGCTTTGAAATTTGACATTGTAAGATGCAGATGAAGAAGGAAAAGAGAGAGAAAACCTAGACAAAAATATTAACCCTTTCTTTTCTCCACAGATAGACACTGTGATTGAAAATAGAGAGACAGCATAGAGTAAAGGAACTGATAAGGTTATTGGAAGAGAGATTGAGGAGCAGACATTTTTAGCTAGACCTCTCTTGCAAGACCATAGAAAATAGACTATTTTTAGTAGTTGTTTGGGAAAATGCTGATTCTAGTCAAAATGTAGACTGAGAGAATTTTTGTTGTATACTAGATTAAGTATTTTGAAATAGTACCCCAAACCAACTGAGAGGCCCATAAGTAGCCAGAGAAAGGCTACTGATGAGTGAGATTTCACAGTCTGCAGAGTTTCTAGACAGCTGCAGATTCGTGACCTGAGAACCACGAGAAGACTGTTTTTTCTCATAGCAAATGTCTCCATAAGACTCAAAAGAAATTCCTGCCCCAGAGTGATGAAAATATTTTTTTTGTAAGAAAGTAAATAGATTGTGGGGGAAAGAGAAGTGTTTTGAAATTTCAATTTTTTTCTTTTCTTCATTCTTTAGTGTGTGTGAATAAACTATTTTTGTAACTTTTAAGTTTAGGCCTGCTTTACTTTTATTTTCTCCTAATCATTATCTTACAGAAGAGCAAACACTAAAACCACCAAAAATTAGCAACCGTGAAACCACAACAATCCTGGAGATAAAATTATTATGCCAAGGTTCCCTGACTATCTCAGCATGTCAGTCTAAGTGCTGCCTGCAATTTGAGTTCCAATCGAGAAGCATTGCTGCTGAGGTGTTGGCATGTCTAAATCCAGCTCCAGGGTGCACTGGGGAGGCAGGGCAATGCTCCTGGGGTGCATTTGAGCAGCAGCAAACATGTTCGGCCAACCCATGTTATTTGTGTGCCATACAACCCCTCCTTTTCTGTATGCCTAACAGGATTTCAAGCTCCTCACAATTTGAAGGGGGCAGGAAAGAAACCACAGCATGCCTGTTCACTGCAGCATAAGCCATGTCTCCATAAACCACCATCCCTTCTGCATATGGGATTAAGGATGCAGCCCTTATGTACACAGCCATATCTGCAGAATTTCATGGTCTCCCTGTATCAATCAGCTAAATGAAAATAAAATTTTGTATATGCTCAACATGGGCAAAACATCTTTCTGTTCTGCTGTGTGCCTCCCAGCCAACACCATGGGAATAGAGCTTCAGTGGAAACAAAATTGAGGAAATGTGATGCCCGCCATAAGTACCTGTCCGGGGGTGACTTTATGATGCTTGTATCCCCAATTGTCTGCTCTGTTTGTGTTGGATATTATGTCCTGTACCTTTAAGGTTTATTTCAAGAATGAAGAAGCACCCAGTTTGTTTTGAGAAATTGCTCTGAGTCCTACACATTCTTCTTCTCCCAGACTGTGCTGTCTACAGACAGACAGAGAGAGAGAGCTCTCCTTTTTTCTCCTTTTGTCCTTTTAATTAGTTTTTGGCTAACTGAAGCAGAGAAGCTCATTGGACAGGTTTTTTTCCTTTTTCTTGGGACTGTTTAAACCTGTCCTGGACTGAAAAAGACCAGAGAGATACCGTGAGCTCGCACCTGTGGCCCACCAGGGCCTGGACCCCGACATTTTACATCAACAGACAGACTGAGAAGGAGCTGAGCTACACCCACTGCAAGGACACTCTCAATTTTGCCATCCCTCTTCGGAGCGGCAAGAGGTTTTATTGTTTCATATTATTCAATTGTTTATGCTTGTGGACACTTTGTTAAATAAATAGTTTTTTCCACTTTTCTCAAAGGAAGTTTATTCCCGGACCAGCTGGTGGGGAGGGGCTGTTTGGGTTTGCTTCCCAGAGGAACCCCATTCGGAGGTTTCCTCCCAGTTTGTTCTAAACTAGGACAGTACCAAAGAAGTAAGGAAGAGGGAAGAGACCCTTCATGCATTTTTTTTTTTAATGTCAAATGAGAGTATAGAGAATTCGCCATGCATGTTAAAATACTGAATCACTTCCCAAAACCACCTGCATTGTTGGATATTTGAGACATGAAGTTTCTGGGATATGTACAGTGTTGAAGGAAACAAGTGCGTGAACTGCTGAGAAGGTCATCATAACTACAAGAGCCCAGGGCTTTTTAAAGTGGAAGACTGCACTAGGCATAAGCAGAAATGCAGAAATTCGGTAGTTATGAGGCAGGATCATTATGTTTAACTCCTCAGCTATCCTAACTCATGAAAAGCGTCTCTGACTTGTTAGTTCTTTCTTATTTCTCATTTCCTTATTGGCCTCAAGCTCACTATAAAACCGGTGGAATGTGCTGTATCATGAGCTCCAACTCAGCTATTTGATATGCTATTTTTAAGAGGTCAGCCAAAAGCAAACAACCCTTGAGCTCCAGGGGGAGCTCAAAGCCAGCTCAATACTTGCCCTCTTCTTTCCTTCGGTCTTTCCACTGCCCTTTTCCATTCTGTTACAGGGGCCTGATCAAAGTGATTTAATGAAACTGCAGTAAAAATGTATGCCTTGCATTAGCTTGGGAAAAGATTCAGCAATATTCATGGAAGTGCCAAATTAGATTTTTTTTTTCCTGGAGCACTGTTGCCATGTAAAATGTCCTATTTCTTACATTGCTCCAGGATGGAGAGATTTTGTAAAATCATCTCCCACAAAAGAGAAGGAAGGGACTTTGCATTCAAGCAATTTGCAAGGCTAAGGAGTTGTAGGTGTCAAGAATAACAAGAGGCACCAGTACCAGGCAAGAGAGAACACCACTGAGGGTGACAGATATGGGAACAGAGCAGAGAAATAAAAAAAAAGCCCTGTCAACATATCAGTCTTACAGCGTTGTCCATTCGGGTACCATGTGCAGCACAAAGAGTAGTCAACTAAAGGCAGAAAATCCATATTCAAACAAGAGGAGTGTAAGACCTCTGGGTTAAAGATTTGATTTGTGCTGCTGAGAGAGGAGGATGCTGAATGAAGGAGCACATTAATAACCTTTGGATTAGGTTGCAGAAAACAAATCATTGTGATAGACAAACTGTCAAAAGACCTGAGACTTTGTAAAAAACTTCCTAGTTTAAAAAGCAGCAGAACTAGAGTGCACTAGGAGGTGGTAATTTCTTAATCGCTGGAAGCAGTTAACAAAAGGGGACACAAGCATCTATCTCACATAACCCACCCTGGAGCACAGGGGAAGCCTGGACAGCCCCTAGTTCTGTACTCCAGCACTAACAGATTTAGTTTGTTATTCAGCTGCTGACTTTTGAGGGAAGAGGACTGGGGAAATGCTGTGCCAAGCTGGAATTCAGTCTAGACTTTGCAAGGTAAACTGTTAATACCTGTGATGACTCCTCTTTATACGGATGAGTATTGTTCCTTGCTCTACACTGAGCATTAGCTGTCAGCAAATAATAGATGTAACCTTTTCTAGATTTACTAGTTTATTTAGCATCAGATCAGTCATGCAAACCAATTACTAAAAATAGATATCCCAGCATCAAAGCATTTTCTCATGGCTTATCAGCATTCCCATGCAGACACATAAGGAGGTATACTGGTCCCACATGGAAATAACAAAATAGTCATTTTTTTCTGATTCTAATTTCTCTCTGGTTCACTTGCACAGTATCAGGAAAGTTACTACAAACAGGCTTAATCAGAAACAAAAGGGTACAGTTAAACAAGCAGACTGTAAACTGCTATTTAGTTGCTTACATCTTTATTAGCAGAAGAAAACAGTGTTGATGGTTGTGGTAGAATAAGGACAGGCGCTCCGGAAGATCTTGGATGTGACGGAAAGATAGGGCCCTTCCCCCATCATGCCCTGTAGTATCTTATCACCCCCTATGATATGTGACCCTCCCTAACTCCAGTACTTTTCCATTCCTTTACTAACCCCAGTTAGACCTAACCAGCCCCCTGTGATGTAGTGAAGCCCCCTGACTATCTAACCCCATGAAGTAGGGTAATAAACGCCATTTGCCATCTGCCACATTGGTGTCTGCGTGTCTGTGGCCCGAGTGGCCCGGGTGAGGCCGGGCTGCCGTGCTGGCCCTTGAAACCAGGTCGCCGCGCCTTCCCTAGAAGGCAACAGATGGTATAGGATTTTTTACACATTAAGCAGTAAAATAAGGAGTCAGGAACACAGGACATGCAGCTTATTTGAGAGTCTGCCATATATATTTACAACATTCTTCATTGTTGTTAGTAAGAGTCCAGGCTCCACTGCTCTGAGATCAATGACATTCTGTAACAGGCTTATAAAATACTTTGTGTTACTAGTCAACGGCACCATTTCTCTGTTTGTCTTGGAAACATCAGCACATACCGTAACCATCCAGCATAGAGTATTCTTCAGTAAGCAAAAGCACAAAATTCCCTCTTTATGTTCCTCATCCAGCCAGGAGCCTCCAAAGCAAGGCCAGGCCAGACATGCACCCTTCCTGTATCATATTTCTTCAGGTTAAAACCAGTTTACGTTGATGAGGTCCTTACTGTGGGTATGGAGCAGCGAGGCAGCCTTTGCTTGGTACTCCCTGGTCTTGCAATGGTGTGGTGGTATAGCTCCTGTGGACTAACACACTTCTTCCCTCAGGCCAGATAGCCTCAATGGCTCTTCCCTCCTCCTGCTCTCTGACAAGCTGGACCAGCCACCAGTGCTATTTTGAAAGAACATCCTGTTCATGGTGGACTTGGCAGTACTGGGTTAACAGCTGGACCGCACAATCTTTCCTAAGCAATCTCTTCCAAAGGTCTTTCCCAAACTGAATGGTTCTGTGGTTCTATGACTAGGGTGCACCCTCCACATTTCCATCTTTCCTTCTTTCTGAGTAACTAACCATTTCAGAGGTAATTTTCTCATGAGCATAGGCCCGTCAACACCATGTATTCCAAAACAAAGCAAAGAAAACCCCAAAAAACAACCAGACCCCAAAACAATGTCCTCTTATGGATCATTAAGTAAAATTTCTGCTATTTAATCAGAAGCGCTAGCGTGACATCTTATGAGGATGTGGTGTGAACAAGAAAAGTGTGTGTGGTGCTCAGCAGCGCAAAGAAACACTTTGGTTAGGTCTCAGCAGTTAGTAGTGGTAAATGTCTTTGTTTCTAATTACTTTTAGTAAAAAGTGTCTTCATTTGTAATTATGGTCTCCTGCAGGGAGTATAATGGTAATGATTTGAGCAGAGCAAACAAAGCACCTATTACACTGAAGGTAGTATAGTAATGATGGCACCAGCCTTGAATGCTCTGCAGGGTCATTGTCATTCCCAAAGAAAATACTTCTCAGGGAGGGCACTGCTGCAGCAGGGTTTAGGAAATATTTCAAAGATATTTTTGTCTAAATATATATACAGTCCATTTTCTTAGTTTCATGAAATGTCTCTTGACAAATTTCAGTTTTCTGTGAAAGACTTTTTCAGGCCCCATAGAAAGCTGAGGGAGAGATAACTGGGGGATGTATTAATAGTACAAACAATACAACTTCAGTGTCTTACAAATGAAGAGTAGGGTCACTGATGACATTTTTCCATCTGGAGGAGGCTGTCACTGGATAGATATGTTTGCACTACTTCCATAAACATGGCTGGTGGGGATGTCAGGAAAATAATAGAAATCAAGCAACTTGAAACCTTGGAATGTACATTTATAGACAGTTTTCACTTTGTTGACACAAAGCTAAAAAGGAGCACTTTTTGATATGTTCTGGAGCAGAGTTCTCTGGTGTGTTTGTTGTGGGCAGTTATTGTACAGTGTTATTTGGGGATTTGTGTAGTTGTGCCCATTCTTGCAATTTTCACATTTGTAAGTAACATCATCATGCTTTGGGATCTGAGAGCTGATAGGATAGTGCAGACCCCCTATGCACGGTTCTGTGGATAAATAAATATGACTCAGTGGCTCCTAGAACATACTGTCTCTTGGACAGATCCCATGCCATTTGCAGCTGTAAATCAAACACAGTGGTTTGTCCTCAGCTTTCAAGTTACCAGAATAGCTGCTTTGAGTCATTTGACATAATATTTTCAATTAGAAGAACCACCCCAGATGCACCCAACACAGGGATAAGAATTAGTGTCTTTTTTCTTGTTGACGGACTTTTCCTGTGTGTAGTTATGGAGATACAATGGTTGGCTCCAGAATTTTGTATTACAAAGCAGATCATTATTTACACTTCCAGGCAACAAATGGGACCAAGTGTTCCAAACTGACTTTGCAGCTTCTAGTGCCAATACTGTAAATAGCAGTGCTGTATAAAATATCAACTCATTATTGTTGAAGGTCATTGGTCATAGCACACATGATATTTTTCGGGGTTCCTAAGCCTGACTTGTGTCTTTGGATTGACCTAAACAATGTCTTCCACAAAAGCAAAAAGGTACTGGTGACAAAGGAGCTTCCTGGTGCTGAGGAGCAGAACCTGGCATTGTGCCTCTTTGCTGTGAACCCCTCAACCTGGGCCTGCAGCAGCCCAGGTGCCTTCATTTTCTTTTGGGAAAATAACCAATGAAGCTCAGTTATTTTCTGTGTCTGCCATTTGTTGCACACCACTGAGCTATTTCTCTCAGCCAGGTATAGGCTCTTAGGAAACGAATCTGAAGGTGCCAGGAAACAGCACGAGTCTGGGAAATGGACAGGAAAAATAGAAATAACTCTCCCTGTGTACTAACTGGCAGTGACAAATCACACCAGGGGTGGCTTACAGAGAAATACATGTATACTTGACTGATGAAACCCAGACTCTTCTGGGAGCACAAGAGCAGGAGTGAAACCATCTGATGAAACCAAGGGCAACAGCAGATTTGTCAGGGCAGAAAATGCCAGGAGTCAGATGGCTCTTTACCCACTGACTGGCAGCTGACAGGTGTTCCTAGGTGCCCCTGGGCCAGGAAAAAAACAAGTTGAAGCACAAAAGGGGAAGAACAATAATAAGCCATTTAGCCACTAATGTTAACACTTGTTCTTGAAGCCAGTCTCAAATGGAAAAAAAAAAAATTATCCCTTTCTTTTAAGCTTTACTCTTTATGTATCTTCCTATAGGAGGAACTCTGTGCTACTTCATAGGAGCAAACACATGCTGTTTAATATACCTTGGCCAATAAACATCTTTCTGATATACAAATAAAGGGCCAGACTGTTCTCAGTCACACATGCTGTGGATGGAGCACCACTGGCAGAGCCTCTGTGCAGTTTGGGGCAGCTCCAACTTACCATTAAATGCTGGGCTTGTGTTGTCACTCCTCTTCGACCCCTGTACAGAGCACATGAAAGGAAGGCACTGAAATAATCTTTTTTCCAGCTGTGTCTTCGAAGGAGCCAGAGCTGGGCAAAACTCTGTACCACTGTATTTGTTATCTTTCATACCTTGATATGCATTACTGAATTTCATCCAGCAATGATCTACGTGTACCACCAGACTGTTAATCATTATAGTTTCAGGTCCAGCTGAGTAATGCTGGCAAGGGACAAAAGATGGCTTAAAATGTTGCTGCAACTTCTAGTACAGACTTGACTCTCACAGATTGTTCAGCAGTCTCTGCTTCTTTTTTGATAAATTTATATATTTATGTGTTCATGTACATATTCAGATCTTAATCTATAATTTTACTGCTAAATTCATAATTGGGCCACTTCAAGTATTCCATTATATTCCTGCTTCTGTACTATGCCTATTCCCACAATATTTGAATGCCTTCCAATAATAACTAAGTTCATGACTGCATTCGTGTTACCTTTTCCACTCTGGAGGGATAGAAGAGGATGTAAGTATTTGCTGAATTTTTAGTTATATGCATGTATATTGTCCTATCCTTATATTAGTTAGAGGATTCACACTCCAAGGGATGCTCTTCACTGCCCCTCCAGCAATCTTCTGAATGACTCTGGCCAGAAATTTTACCTCCCAGATATAAAGAATCTGCAGTCTTGCCAGTAGGAGTTTATATATTTTCTGGAGATCATAAAAGATCATAAAATCGTGAAATCACAGAATGGGTAAGGCTGGAAGTGACCATCGGCACGGTCATCTGGTCCCAACTCTCTGCTCAAGCCAGGTTTCCTAAAACAGATTGAACAGGATTGTGTCCAGGTTCTGGAATGTCTCCAGTGAGGGAGACTCCACAGCATCTCTGGACTATCTGTCCCTTCTTTACTGTGCAGGTGTGTGGACACCTGCACAGTAAAGAAGTTCTTCCTCATGTTTAGGGGGAACATCCTGGACATCAATTTCTGCCTATTGCCTCTTGTCCTATTGCTCAGCACCATGGAGCAGAGCCTGGTCCATCCTCTTGGCACCTTTCTTTCAGGTATTCCCATATATTAGTGAGGTCAGTAAGAGAGGGGACCTCACTAATATATGGGAATACCTGAAAGAAGGGTGCCAAGAGAATGGACCCTTCTTAAGACTGAACAGGGCAAACTCCCTCAGCCTTTCCTCATAAGAGAGCTGCTCCTGTCCTGTCATCACCTTTGTAACCATCTGCAAGTCTTGCTTTAGAGGTCTGTGTCTAGACTACGCAAACATTTCATTCCTATTTTTTTCCCTTTTCCTTCCTTATTTTCTTCTTGTTCTGCAATGCAGCTGATGGTTTTTGTTCAACAAAACATGGTATTGTGCAGGGGCTTATCAGGGAATTTTATATAAATTTCTTTATACAAAAGACGAATGAACTCTCAATTTATGTTCCAACTGAATTTATTCTGATAGGGAGTAAAGGATATTCTTTAAGCTGTTATTGTTTTATAAAGTAACTTCACAGATGTTCTGCCTGTCTCTTTGTTACCTTTGTTATCTTCAGAACTCGTGTGTATCCCTGCCACTGGTCTCTAGGTCTAACTGTGCATCTTTCTTGGTCAGCCTCTGACATTTTTGTTACTTGAATACCATGTCTCCATAAGCTATAGACTCATAATCTCAGCAGCAACAAGGTTGGCTCAGCCGCACAAAAATGAGTTCTTCTCCAGGAGAAACAGCCTCTGCACAAGCCTGGGGTCAAGGCACTGTGCTGA
Source organism: Nicator chloris (assembly GCA_013400495.1). Taxonomy (NCBI): domain Eukaryota; kingdom Metazoa; phylum Chordata; class Aves; order Passeriformes; family Pycnonotidae; genus Nicator; species Nicator chloris. The sequence goes on along the minus strand of WAAE01006325.1, from coordinate 16,136 downwards.
TGCTTGTGTCTGTCATTCTGTAAGCAGGCAATGTGCAGAATACTGCGCAAGGATCTGCAGGAAGTCCTCCACCCCATACTTTCAAACGCTCCTCTTAAAACCCAGAGATGACCCAGTGTTGCAGCCGTGAGGCCTGAGAGACCTCTTTGGAGATCAGTTGCCTAGATAAAGAAATGCCTAGTCATGGTGACTGGACCAAGTTACCCCTTTCCAGCCCTCGGACCCTTTCATATCTCTCTGTAAGACAATTGGTCACTTTTACCCTGACCCTTACCATTGGACCATTTCTCAAAACCCTGATACCCTATATAAAGCCCCACTTCTGCCCTATTCAGCAGAAGAGCTGTCACTGAAACCCTTCGCAGAGAAGCCAATAAAAGACTCATCTGTGGAACTTCATACAGTCTTCTCCTCTCTCCCCCAGCGTCTGCTGAAGGCACTTAGCAAGCTAATAAGAGCTGAAATCACTAAGAGCTGAACCTGCTAAGAGCTGAAATCACTAGAGCTGAGCTTGCTAAGGTTAGCCGGCAGCTGGGAGCTTGCCTGAGGCTCTTGGACATTAGGTGCTTAAGCGGTACCCTCTGTCCAGGATTACCTACGGCAACCAGGATCGGACTGACCCCTTGGAGCCCCAGACTGGTCAGCTATAACCCAGCACATGTGCAGTAGCTGAGGGACATTTATCTAGAAACAAGAGTTTATTTTCCAGAGTCCTGCTGCATTTGGTGTTTGTCAGATATTGCTTTCCTTCTGCCAAATTGGGCACTAACAACTCCCAGTATAATGTTCCCTTTCCCTGCTGCTGGACAGGGAAAGGTGGTGTTGTCTTCACTTCTGTGCCTGTCAGCTGTGTCTGTGTTCCACTTCCAGTGTGACTTATAGGAGAAGGTGATTCATTTGGGAAGTGTGGAGGCCTAGCTGCCAGTGAACCACAGCCTCCTGCAGCCTGGGCGTCCCTGCTCGTCTGAGACACTTCAAAAAACTTTTTGGTTGATGCTTTTATCCTGCTCTGCAACCACACAGCTTTTAAAGCATTTTGCGCTACTCACCACAGCAAAGAGACTGCTGGGGAGTTCCTGTCACTGTCACTCCGTGTGGCCAACAGCTTGCTCATTTGTGGCAACAGAGTCCTTAGTACCCTTCTTCTGAAGAATCTGCTGTATCAAAAACTTTTCCCTTGATGGTATCTGCATTCAGAAGTTTGATTACAGTGTGTCTGCCTCTTTACAGCATGTTTGCACACTGTAAAGTACAAATTTCAGCCAACAAACCAGCACCAGGCTCACACAGTGCAACCTACTGTGTCATCCACAAAATTGCAGGCAAAAGTGTTTGAAATTACAGGAAGTCAGTTCTATTTTGGAGGGAATCTTCCCAAACCTGGGAAAACCCCCGCTGTGGTGCAAAGGCAGGACTTTCTTAGCCATTTAACAGCCATCTGATCATCATCTTAGCTCTAAAATATTAGACTACAATTGGCTAGTGCTGCAATCTGCTTTTAAAGGAAAAGTTTTGCTAAGTTCAAATACTTCAAAAAGATTGGAAGGTTTCCCCTTTTGTACTTGAAGAACTTTGTTAATATGTTAAATATTCAAAAAAATAAAGCTTAGGATTTCAATAGAAAAGAGCACAATTAACATTCTACTTAGCTTATAACCACAGATTTGGAAACATCCGGTCCATCTCCAGTAGTTTTCAAGTGTGTTCAGAGTTTTCAGCCACAGTAAGACACTGATGTTGCATATCCCAGTCTGTGCTATAGCAGATGCCACCAGGATGTGATTTTTCAGACAAAGCCAATGCAGGTAACACTCCTGCCTTCCAGTGCATGCATACACCCAAGTGCTGTCATACATCAAATACATCAGCTTTACTGAGTCACATACTGGTAATCACAGACACAGCACAGACATCCTGATTGCTTAATGCTGAATATGATAAAAAAAAATAAAGCAAAAAAACCAACTGAAGTACCAGAGCCTTTATAAACAAAACTGAGTTGCCTCTGAAGATCATGCTGTCACACAGAGAGGTCTCCTGTTGGATGGCATCAGTTCATAGTTATGATATGCTGTGGTATAATTTAGAAAAACCACCACTGGGAATCAGCTGGGACCACTTTTCAGCTCAACAAACTGTGTCTCAGATGAAGGAATTTATGCTCAAACTCTCACAGATGTGCAGTTACTGTGCAGCCAACTCCATTTCTGCAGGTTTGAAGCAATTATCCCAAATGAAGGATGAAATGTTGCAGAAATTCAGCCTCTCCCATCAAACTTCCTTACTGACTGAACTTGGATGACTTCACCACAGTATAAGAGGGTGGAGTAAAGTAGCTGAGAATTGCATTTTTCCTGCAGTGACCTCAAAGGAGGTAAGATACAGAGTAAAAAGTGAGACAAGTGGATGTACCTATGATCTTCTCCAAAGTTACCTATCTTGCTGTACTTGTTTCCAAGGGAAAAATCTTTAAAAGTGTCATGTTGGCTTGCATACAGCTGCTGTGTCCCCACCAGATGTTTCAGCTGACCTCAAAGTGTGTCCTTGAAAACTGGATGCATGTACTTTAAATTTCAACCCTTCTTAGTTAAAAAAACTTTTTGTACAAGTTCAAAGAGTTCTAAGACATGAATAAAAAATCTCAAGTATAATAAATTCATTAGCATGCATTTTCACCCAGTAAAGACAGGATCTTTAATACTCCTTTATATATTAATTTAGAGCACATTTTATTTATTATATCTACCATAGAAATAACATTGTATTACCCTTTAACTTCACCAGGAAATGTAGTTATTGAATGCTTTATTAAAGTCTTGGTTTTCTTAGTAGCTGCTATATTTTTTCAAGGCAAGTTGTACAAGGCCTAACAACAACATAAAAACATTAAAGCTAAAGAGGAATGATGATTGTATTAGGATGTTAGGTAACTATAAGTATTAAAAAGTTTAACAAACACAAATGACATTTTTGTACATCAGGTTGTTTTTGCCATTTTTGTAATATTTCAATACAATAGTCACATGCTGTCAAATAGATAATAAACAAGTGTAAGTGGTCATACATACTGATGCACGAAAGTTTTTCAGTTCCTATCAATCACATTCGACAAAAACATCAAGACAGCTGAAGAGCCTGACCCTACTTTTGCAAGCTGATTGATGCACACAGCTGCTAACTCAAGATACAGCTCTGGGTGGATGCAAGATTGGTGCTGGTGGGCCACTTTACAGGAGGGGGTCCTTTGTTAGGAAAATGTGTGCTAATCACAAGTGGAAACTGCTCACTCATAAGGTTGAACTACCCAGGAACCAACTCGATTATACTACTTGCTCTCAGACCTTCTGTAAATGTTTCCCCAAAGCAAAATCAGTAAGCTGCGGAATAGCTTCCTTCAAGCATTTACAACTTAAATGCAGATTATTTACTTAGGGCCTATAAAATATCTTCTAGCTGTAGATTAGAATTTGAATGAATAAATATAATAGTATGCCAAAAATTTGCAGGTACTCTAATCCTTGTTTAGTCTATGGTTTTGTTTTGCTAACACTTTACTGTGGAATGAAATGGCAGAAATCTGAGTAATTTTGGTTGCTATTAAAATACTATCTATAAACAGGAAAAGTCAGAATAAGGCATTCTCAATGCAAGCTTGAACAATGTATGTTTTCATGCCCAGTGGAACAACCATTTCAATTTCTTCTCAGAAGTAGTGGAATGTTTTTTGGTTTTGGGTTTTTTTTTTTTGCATGTAAATCCCCAAATACTTTTTCAATTTTGCACATAGAAAAAAATTATGTCACACATCAGTTTTAAAACATTGGTTTGGTGTTTCCTTCCATTTTGTCTGCTGAAGAACTATGAACCTGGAAGGAAACAGTTCAAAGAAACACAACATAGATAAGACACCTACTGCCATAAACCCAAACAAAATAGCATTTTGTTTCAAATGCCACCTAGGAACACTAGATAGCTGAAGTATACACATTATGGTAGGTAGTTAATAATCCCCATGTTTTCACCTGCCTGTATTACTGCAAATTATACTGTTTCCATGACATGCCTAATGGAACAGTTTACTATTTTCATAAGCAGTCACATGCACTGAAGATAGGATCACCAGGTGAGGCCTGTGGCACCCCAAAGCAGAACCAGAGAAGCTGAGCTTACTAATCTGACTCGCTGGATGACAAGGTAGCTGGTGTCTGAAATGACACATCTCCACTGACATGAGCGAGCAACATTGACCTAAATCGTTGCTTCTGGAGCCGCTGCTGCTGCCGCTTCCTGAGTGGGTTTCTCAACGGGCTGGGTGTCGTGGGTGGGGGCCAGGCTGTGGCGGGGCTTGTGGCCATCATGGGTGCCGTGGCTGCTGGCACTGCCGAGGCGTGTGGAGGCCACCACGGCTTTCACTGCGGCCTGGGAGAGAGAGGACCAAGCAAACATTCCTTAGTGGGCATGGCCCGTCGGCACCACGGCTTCATCAGCACTGCCCCAACAGGGAATGCAGTTGCAATTGCATTTACTCTTCCTGGGAATGTCACCTTTGGATACCTGCCTGGGCCCGAGTAGGTTCAGAAGGCCACCTGGGATATTGGATTGAGGTTTAAAATTGCTGCTTTCACTAGGTTACAAGTTGGGTGACATGAACACAACTTTTTTTTCAGCTATATCTGCTTTTTGCTTTTTTTTTTTTTTAAAGAAATTACTTCGGGTATCCTGTGCTGAAGTTGGATGGCAAAAAAGAAAGTCATCATCTTCTCTCATAATGATAACAACAGTATTATCACTGATTATTCCATGAAAATTTCACAAAGGAACACAATATTTATCACAATTCCACTGTTGCATATTCCAAGCACAATGTTGTGGAGCACATGGGCAACTTCCTAAGTATAGACATATAAAAATACACTCTGGGAGTAGGCTTTCATATCACATGAAATATCACGAAATGAAGACACACATGAAGACAGTTTTATTAGCCCTTGCCTTAAAGAGTTTTATTGCCTGAAAAAACAGACATACAGAGGTGAAGAAAATAAATACTAATTTCTGTGTGTGACAACTCAAGCTATTTCTGACTTGGCAGCTTTCACTTAGGCATCAAAGAAGTGGGTCTGCAGGAAGAGATGAAGAACACAGCAAGTTTTGTGGATTCTTTGAAGAGGTAATCACACAATCATATACAAACCCCTCCCCCCCCCAAAAAAGAGACAAGCAAAAAACTCCAACAAGGAAATAAAAAGGAAAAAAAGAAGATGTTAATGAAAAAGAGATAACATAAACATAGTGAATAAAAAAGAATCAGCTACAACAGATTATGAAGAAATACTATAAGGCAAAAACCAAAGAAAGTGACAAGAATTCTGAGAGACGGGACCTCTTAAAGGAAAAATCACAGACATCCAGATTAGTGGTGAGAGGACTTTGGAAAGTCCTCTGATTACAAACAGAACAACCCACTAAATGATACTATAATGTCTAAAGGCACTTTCAATGTCATTTTCTCTCACAAGCAGTGTTGGGTGCTTACGAAACAAATTCAGCATAGCCTGTGAGAAACCAAATCCTGACTGAGACCTTTAGAGTTACTCTTTAAAATTTAAATAAAAAAAGTCTGCTGATGGACTTTTATGCTGGGAAAGAGGAGATAATTACATATTATTCTTACTGACAAAACAACAGCTGTCTGCTTTGGTTTTAGTTTTTGACCAGGAGTTAATTGTCTAAATATTTATTGTTTCTTTTACAGATATACTTGTGGAAAATTAAAACTCTACAAGAACACTAACTTCAATCAATCCTCTTAATAACTGGAGATTTGGAAATTTAGTCTTTAACAGAGAAGCACTGAAGAAATAATCTTATAAAAAGCAATAGTTTGCAATCACAAAAGATTAACTTGATTTACTGTAGGAGTCTGTGATGGTTTGTAAAACAGGATATTACGTCTGGTGAACACTCCCCACTGACTAAAAAAAAGTTTAAAAAGCTTTTTAGTAGGAAGTTCTNGGGAGGGGGCGGCAGCAGCGGTGCCAAGCCCGTGGGAGGGCGGGCAGCCGGGGCGGTGGCGGCTGGGAGCCGCCGGTCCTGCGGGATGGGCTGCAGCAGAGGCGGAGCCGAGCTATTTCGGGTGGCAGCAGCGACTAGCAGCGGCGAAGCCACCACAGGGGGCACTGGCCGCGCTGAGCGGGGCCAGGAATGGTAGCAAGAAAGAGACTTCTCTCCCCCTCATCGATTCGGGGGTGCGAGAAGGGAAAATNGAAGGGGGTTGGTTGGCTCGGGCCAGCGGGGCTAGGTCAGGACGCACAGTGGTGGTGGGCGGCCGGGCCGGGCCAGGCGGCAGGGCCGCTCTGATTGGAGTAGTGGCGGCGCCGCCGGCGGCTCCGGCGGCAGGAGAGAGCTGCCGGGACGTGGGAGACCGCCACAGGGGGTGCTAGCCGTGGCGGAGGCGCTCCGTTTGAGCTGCCGGCAGCGACAGTGGTAGGGCCGCCATGGGGTCTGCCTGGGAGGGGGCAGCAGCAGCGGCGGCGAGCCCGTGGGAGGGCAAGCAGCGGCGGCGGCAGCAGTGGCAGCGCCGAGCCCGCGGGCGGGCGGGCGGGCAGCCGGGGCTGGGCCGCGCAGCAGCGGCAGTGGCTGGGAGCCGCCGGTCCTGCGGGATGGGCTGCAGCAGAGGCGGAGCCGAGCTATTTCGGGTGGCAGCAGCGACTAGCAGCGGCGAAGCCACCACAGGGGGCACTGGCCGCGCTGAGCGGGGCCAGGAATGGTAGCAAGAAAGAGACTTCTCTCCCCCTCATCGATTCGGGGGTGCGAGAAGGGAAAATGGAGCGGGGTGAGGGGAGGCTAGGAGCCCCTGGTCCTCACCCCCACAGCATATGACATCATGGGAAGCTGTGAACTGAAAATAAGTTGTAGGCCCTTTTCTCCTCCTCCAATGAGATTGCTGAGATGAAGAAGACTTCATAGAAAAGTGGACACTTTTTTTTTCCTTATTAGTTTGAGTGTGCTTTATCTAGCAACAGTGTAGACTGAGTAAAATTTCACTGAAGGCTGGATGGACATTTTAAAATATTCCCAAAGACTGAGAGAAAACCCATGCAGCATTCAGGCAGGCTGCAGGGGGGTGGAACACTGGACATGGATGTTTGGATTGTATTTAAAATGTTGTTAAAGGGAAGAGGGAAAAGCGCTTTGTGACATTTTCATGTTTTTTTTCCTTTTTCCCTTTCTTGTTCTTCTGTGTGTGTGTGAATAAATCTATCTTTGTAATTCCTAGTTAGATTGTTTTGCCTTTGTTTCTGTTTTAGTCACAATCTCAGATAGAAAAAATAGTTAACCTAAGAGAAATTAGTAGAGAATGTTTAGCATACCATGTCAAACTGCAACAGGGTCTAAATAAAATGAGCTTCAAAAAATATCTCTGGTGTAAAAATATAAAGAAAAACAAAATCAAAACATCAATGTGAAATACATCTACAATCTCTGGGAACTTTGTAAATGACAAAAGACACTTCTTTGCCCTGTAGAAATTCTCTGCTACAGTTCTCTACTAAAAAAAATAGCAAAGCCAAGGTTAAAGGTCAGTCTTTTGTGAATTGATTTTTCTATGGAATTTACTATAGCTCTCAGTTAAGTTGCTTTTTACTCTTATTCCCCAGGGCTGCAAGGGCAGCTTCACTGTAGCTGTTGCTAACAATTTCTGTGCTGAAGTATCCCTGGAATTATCTCCTGAGCAGATGAAAATCTTTAAAAACCAAAGGACGGATTAGGGGAGACGAAAGGTTATTGATACTCTGTCAATCAGGGGCCCAGTTGCCTGCCATTTTCATCTAAAGATGTTTCCCTGCTTCTTCCCATGGTAGATATGTAAACTGGATGGTAAAGGAGCATCCTGAGGACATTTTACGGATCTACACATCTGAAATGCTGGCTCAAGTTCATACAGAAAGATGGCTTAAACCTCCTGCTTCGTATTGATAGGTATGGGTAACTGAGGGTGGGTTAGGAACCAAAATATGCTTTAATAGACTAATTTTCTTCTAGATTTATGGATGCTCATTAAGAAATTACTCAGTATGTTGTTCTTTCAGGTCAGTATTCTAAGCATGCACCAGCAATACAGTGCAGACAGATGGACAGAAGCAAGAAATGAAGGACAGAAAAGATGGAAAGTAAAGACTTCGTGGAAGCCATGTACATCCTCAGCAGTCCTATCTGTGTAGGTAGAGTTTTCAATCAACTTCACACATTTTTATTTGTTTGCCTTCAGTCATTGACTAAATCAGCTTCAAACTTCTTCAGTCTTCATCAGACATCTTAAATAAAAACCATCCATACTATGGAATATTGTCCTCAGAAATGTGCAAAGTTTCACCAAGGCTACTAATTTAATTGCACGCTTTCATAGCCAAAACAGAGACTATGAGCAGAGACTTGCCTTAAGTTTACGCCGGGCATTGAATTCTTGAAGTTTCTTTTGTGCGTTGTCCATATGTGCAAAGTTTATTGCCTTCCCTGTGACCCAGGGGTGCTGCAAAGCCTGTAGAGTGGTGAGGCGTTTCTTGGGGTCTAAAACAATCAACTTTTTAACCTGCATCACAAGCAAGAAATACAAAAGACTGTCAACCTTATTCTTCATTCAGATTTACCTAGTTTTCCATTTGGGGGCTCTAGTCTTGGTTTGGGGAGCATCTTGGGTGAGACATTCTAAGAAACCGACAAGAATTTTCATTTGTGTGTTTGCAAGTATTCTGCTTCTGGCATTTCTTGGTCCTCCATAAATAACATCTGATTAAGACAGCCACTAAGAGGGAAGAGAAAGAACCAACTGGTTACCAACATATTAAGGGTATGTACCAATGCAGATGATCTGTATCTATCATAGACTCTTTCATGTCTGAATTGTCACAAAAACCCTAAGAAATTATCAAAATCTCTGAGCAGTATCTCTACTTTTGGATTTGGACAAGTTTTAATCTAGATTAGAAGGTTTAAATTATGCATATGCTGCTCATGCAGGCTTGTACCACACAGTCCCTGTCAGGTGTATGACAAAGGAAATGTTTCTTTCAGTCACTGTAAAACCTCATGTACACACAAAAAAAAGCACAAGTGTTTCTGTCTTAGCCCACTCTGAAACTAATGCTGTTTACACCAATCCTTCTATCACCAAAGCCAGCAAACCTGGACTTCTACGAACATGACAGTAGAATATTTCTGGGGAAAAGGCACTGCAAATACACCCCTGGGACTGGAGATGGTCCTGCTGGATAAAAAGTGTGTACAGTCAAGTGACATTCTGTGAGTTTTATTGTATCTCTGGACAAGTATTGTTTTGAAAAAAGAAGAAAGGTAAGGATGGAGCAATAAGGTACACAGATGGCTCTGCAGAATTACACTTACGCAGCTGTCCTGACTGCAGATCCTCTTTAGCAGAGTGCAAGTGGTGGCACAGGACTCCACTGCTCCTATGTGCCCAAGGATGAGGGAAAACATGCTTTAGGGTTCTCTGAAATCTCCCTACAAAGAGCTTTTAAAGAAAATTGGTGCCCTGAAGTGCGTGCAGGAGAACGGGCATTGTGGTGAATACTGGGTGTGTCTCGAGGGAGGACGTTGAGTTAAGCAAATCACTTCAACTGAACACTGAACTGCCCACAACATGAGTTTTGAGAGTCATGGTCATCATCCTTATCTACAATTTACTTGCAGATAATTTACTTGTTACTACAATTTACGATTTACTAATGCAATGTTCAAACCTGACGGTTTGAGCTTTACTTTACTAAAACAGTATGGAGCGGTTTGAACAAAAGCTTTACTGGCAGACTGCTGTTTATCTGGAAGTAAATTATATTTTTTTGGCCTTAGAACAACTTCACATCTCATAAAACAATAAAAAGTACTCTCAACTTCGATTGTCCTTCCTTCAAAGTCCTTCCATTTAAAATATCCTGAAGTACTTCACTAACACCAATGACATAGTATTTTGTGACACAGTTTGTTTAAATACACATGGAACAGAGCACTTGTTTTTCAGTGCTAATGAAATAACTGAATGATGCAAGTTATTATTCACAAAAGTCAGACTCAAGCATACCTATCTTTGCAGATCAGTGTCTCCTGGATCCAAATTACTTTATCCAGTAATAAAAGAATACAGTGCAGATAGCATGCCAGTCCTTTCATTTTGCTAATGGAGAATATTTAAAAGTAGTCAATCTTTCCTCACCTACTAAAAAAAAAACTTTGATGGACAGAAAAAGTATATCAGAAGAAGCAGTAGGGGAAAAGTTTCATTCCTTTTTATATTCTTCCCCAAAATTCAGGCCTGAAAACTGCACAGAAAGAAGGGCTTGTTTGTACATTCTCCTGATGGTATTTGCCCAGAAAAGAGGAATGGTGAAACACTTCAGAGCTGGAAGGAAAGGCAGGCATACATGGACACTGTGACAGCTGTGAACAGTCTGTGGCTTACTTCACAGAAGAACCTGAATATCCATGTTCTAAGTGCAAAATTATAGTGCTGGACTAACAGGATATTAAAGCACCATAATTGAGCAAAGACAAGAGGAAACAATTATGAACAATTAATTAACCAATTATTCTGCCCCCACCCAAAAATGGAATCTTTCTCAGTGGCAGAAATACTAAATACTCCAGTCTCATATTTGCTTTACTTACTAAATCCTTGGCATTCAGAGACACATCATCCCACCAGGGGGACACAAAGTCATATTCACAGCTCAGGATTCTCTTAAACATATAGTGATCTCCCCTTTCATCATAAAACGGTTCAAAGCCACAAAGTCTGAAAGGATAAAAAGAAATTAATTTATCAAAGTTTAATTAGTCTGGTGTTGTTAGAAACAGTTCATGGTAGTATTTTTCCCTACTTTGTGTCCTGTAGATCACTTTGGGAAACCAGACCTGGACGTACTCATGAATTCCTAATTCTGCAGAGCTGAGAGAAATGTGATCAAAAGTATTCTTAAGCAGTGGGAAAGGCTTTTCTAATAGTATTTTTTCTATTTTCACATGTGTTTAATTGGAACTATTAAAACAGGGTCAAACGGGGTTTATCAGAATCCCTGTAACTCTTGCCAGAAGAATAGGAATTAGCTGAGGAAACGCGTCTTACATGTGAAGTTATAAGTGTTTGTATCCAGTTAGGACTGATTTTTAGTCATGTTCATCCCTGCACATTTTTTCAACCTATCAGCCACAATATGTAAAAACCTTTGGTAAGTTTTACTTAGATAACCTACAAATCAGAAGTTTTGTGATCTCACTAATGACTGTATTTACAAATATATTGAATAATAGCTATCTCAGCAAAGATACACACTTTGGGAAAGTGTGTCTCTTTGCTGAGATAAAGGGAAAGCAAACTCATAGATGTGGTTTCCATTTGTGTAATGTCCTTCTTTATCGCTTCACTGCACTTTAATCATGCCTGCACACATAATCAGATTTTTTAAAGTGAATTTCCTATTCAGCCGATATGTGATCTGAGCTTAACAGAGAAAGTCTATCTGCTCCTGTGCCTCCAGAAAATCACGCAGTAAGATGAGAGGAAAACAACAGCAGATCGTAAAGATCAAGACAGCAACAAATGTAGAAAAGCCTTACATTTTAACTTGTTTTTGTGTTTTTAAACACAATGTGCTTACTGTTCTGAAAAAGGAGGTTGAGGTTCAAGGAAGAAATGTGGTTTGGGGAGTGGTGCACAGCCGTGGGTGGAACAGCTGCATCACATTCCACTGCTGAAGAGGAGAAACACCTCATTGCAAGCACATTCTATGCACATTATTTGTTCAAGTCTGGCAGAGATGTATTAAAACACAGGGATCCAGCCTCCGCCTCAGGAGGTGGTGGCCAGCCAGAGCCCCTCTGCTGCTCCCATCCTGTTTGCTGCCTCTCCCATTACCACTTCTGAGCTTACAGCAGGACCCTGCTGTCACCATGGACCACCCCTGAGCATGGCTCCTCACTGACTCAGTCCAAACTGCCTTTTGGATCTGGGTAACTGATGACAGTAAGAACCTGCTAAGCCTTGCTGTGACTCTGTTGGAAGCCTCCTAAGTGAACTTGGTTTTCTTACTATCACCTATTGTTTTCCTATTAACAATTACAATAGATATGCTTCTACTTAAAAATCCATTTCAGGAGACAGATTTTATTTTTGCTACATGCCAAAATAGATGAGTAAATCTAGAGATTTCAAATTAGATTAATTAAAGCGGTGCAAGACTACTGTGGATGCTCTTGATTTAATTTTACTTTGAAATAACATTTTATTATTGTGATTCACTTTAAATCAGCCACCTACAAATAAAGGAAAAGTCAATGTAAATAGCTTAAAAAGCAACTAAAAATTACCAGATCATGTTTTGTGTCCTTTTAAGTAACTTAGTAAAATAACACCTTTAATTAAATCCATGCAATTTCAAGTACAGGCAAAGTCTTTGTATTTGTTGACCACTATCTGCATCTCAGACATGCAGAAGGATTTCTAAGCTGCTTTAGGAATACAAAAGGACTGCCCCTCTTGACTTTCAAAACTATACATGTGGCTTCCCTCAAATTATGGCGGTTATCACCAATAGGTCTTAATATAATTTGCCTAAGGAAAAACTGTTCTGTCAGAATACATCAAAGTTGTTTTTAATCAAATGGTATGTCCACTTTGATTAATGGCAAGATACAGTTTTATGCAGATCATCTGTAACATGGTTGTTAACTCTTACATCCACTCCATTTTGGAGGGACATACAAGAATGTTTTGGTTTTTTTTTTTCTGACTCTATGTAAGTGGGTTTCCTTTCCTGAACTATGAGACTGAGACATGCAACATTATCCTCTGGGCTCCAGGGCTAATGACTTAGTAATTTTACATGTACCTTTCTGGTCTCAATTTCTAAACCATCAGACATATTCATCCACAAAGCTTTACACACAATAGAAGAGTTCTAAATGTGGAGTACTGTTAAAGCTAAATAGAAGAGACAGCCAGGTGGTTTTTTGCCTGTCTTGTTCTGGTAGATCAAATTAGATTTTGAGGTTGGAATAAGCCAGGATCAGAAGGAGGAAGAATAGAAGAGTATCTATAGTCCTGCAGCCCCATCCAGGGCAGGAACTCACACACTTGTATTTACAAATATACAGAGGTTTAGTGTGGCTTGGGAGCATCCCCTGGACAGCTGGAAGGTTTTGAGAAGCTACATATAGAAAATGCCATTCCAGATATTCAGACCGGAATTGTTTGGAGTTTGATTGGAGCTTGCTTACACTTGAAAACAAGTCCTGCTTAAGAAAGGCTCTTAGTTTGAAATGCAACAAGTTCATTAAGCCTTGAGTAACTAGGAGAGGCCATAACTTAAACTAGGTATCTTCGTAAAGCGACAACAAAAATCACCTTTCCAGTCTTAGGGATCACCTGGCTGGCAAATTTCACATCTCTCTGTCATGAATGGAAACCTTAGAAATGACAAGAAATGAGCACCTGGAAGACAATATCTGAGATGTGATCTTCAACACAAAGTCTAGATCTTAAACCAGATACACAGATACACACATTTAAAAAAGCAGCAAATAACAAAATGGCAAATAGCAATATTGTAACCTGTTGTTTGTGGGTACCCAAAAGGAGACCTGTGAAGCATTTGAAGCTAATGTACAGAACAAGAGATGAATGTTTTCTGATATTAACATTAGAGTGTTTATATATCCTTACGTGGACTTTTAGTAAAAACTATAGAGAATATAATTCTTTCTTTGTAAAAGAGGAAAATAGTTGTGTTATTACACACTGTACTTGCTGAACATAGCAAGTAGTAGGGGAGGCATAATGGCCCACATATATAAAATCCTCCCTATCTTTAAGGTACATGTGTAAAATCTCATTTTCTTCCCATAAAAGGCATCTTAGAAGTATTGTATATAACTACACAAGACGTCTTAGCATTGTCATTGCCAAGAGTCTAAATTAAGTCTCATAATTATTCTCCCATAAAGAAGAGAGTCATCATATGCTCTTTTCCCTTCTCAATAATCTTTGTTTGAAAGATTCAATCAATACAATCAAGTAATTACAATTCTTACCAATTGAATCACAGCTAACCACAATAAGACTTAGACACTAATGCCTATTTAAACACAAGTGTTTGAAACTTTTGGCCTATACTTATTAATATCATGATTCTGCACAAATCTTGCTGCTGTGCAGGAAGAAGTGTTATATTTATCAAATATTTAAACAGAGTGTTCTGCCATGCTCCTCTAAGATTTGACTAACTTCAGTAAGGTTAGAATATAATAATTAAAGTTGAAGACCTTGTCTTTTCCAATGGCACAGCTCATAGTGTCATGAAATCCTGTGGGTGCTAAAAAGTGAACCTCTCTGTAGCACTGTCTGCACTTACAGGATGTAGGTGATAATGCCCAGGGACCACATGTCCACCTCAGGGCCATAGGCACATCCCTGTAGTATCTCTGGTGCTGCAGAGGACAAAACACTTGTCAGTAACAAAAAAGTTGAGTGAAGAAATAACAGTCACAAAATCAATTCAAATCCATGCACAGTCGCATCTTTTATAGAAAGTTAGGACTGCCCATGTAAGCCCTCAATTAGACAAATGATTCCCTTCACTGAATGTAAAACAAGAGAAGTCATTCCCAAACAGTGCCAGAATAAAATGAGAAGTGTGCTTTGGTTTCAAATTGTTTCTTACACTTCTGAAAGGAATTACAGAAAGCTACAGCTGCACTAGAGCTACAATGTGACCAAGAAGGTGGTGCTTTAACTTCAGTATTTTACTTCGTGTTTTTGTAAATACATCAACAAAAAAATGGGGCCAATGAAAATCTCCATCCTTTATTGGATGCAGAGGCAAACACTGGCACCAAAGATGAGGAAAAGCCTGAGGTACTTAATGCCTTCTTTGCCTCAGTCCTTAACAGTGAGACCTGTTTATCTTCAGAGAACCAGCCCCAGAGATGGGAGACAGGGACAGAGAGCAGAACAGACCCTGTGCAATCCAGGAGGAGGGAGATAGTGACTGTTGAGCCACTTAGACACTCACAAGTCCATGGGACCAGGTGGTATTCATCCAAGGGTGCTGAGGAAGCTGGCAAAGGAGCTTGCCAAGCTGCTCTGCATCACTGATCATCAGTTCTATCTAATTGGGAAGGTCCTAGATGATTTGGAGGTTGGCTAATGTGATGTTCATCCAGAACAAGGGCTGGAAAATGAATGCAGGGAAGTACAGGGCTGTGAGCCAGACCTCAGTGCCAGAGAAGATCGTGGAGAGGATAATCTTGAATGTGATCACATGTGATCAATGTAATCTTGAATGTGGCACATCCAACACAATACAGGGGCTCAGGCACAGCCAGCAGGGATTTAGGAATGGCATATCCTGCCTGACCAGCCTGATCTCCTTTCATGAGCAGATGATCCATCTGTGGATGTTGTTTATGGGGACTCTATTAGTGAGTCTTTGGCACTGTCTCCCACAGCATTCTCCTGGAGAAACTGGCTGCTCATGGTGTGGAGAGGTGCAGTGTCACTGGGTGAAAAGTTGTCTGGACATTTGGACCCTGGGAGTGGTGGTGAATGGAGTTACATCCAGCTGGTGGCTGGGCACCAGTGGGGTGCCCCAGGGCTCAGTGTTGGGACCAGTCCTGTTTTGCATCTTTATCCTGGTCTGGATAAGGGGACCAAAGGCACTCTCAGTTTGCAGATGACACCAAGTCAGGTGGGGGCTAGGAAAGCTCTGCAGAGGGATGTGGACAGGCTGGATCTGTGAGACAAGGCCAATGGGATGAGGTTCAAAGAGACTGAGTGTCAGTCCTGCCTTGGGCCACAATAACCCCCTGCAGTGCTACAGGCTGGGGACAGAGTGACTGGAAAACTGTTCTGCAGTAAAGGACTTGGGTGTGCTGGTTGACAGTGGCGGAACATGAGCCAGCTGGCCAAGAAGGCCAAGAGCATCCTGGCCTCTATCAGCAATAGTGAGGCAGTGACTATCCCCCTCACCTCGTGCTGGGCACTGCTGAGGTCACACCTCAAATGTTGTGTGCAATTTGGGGCCCTTTACAATCAGGAGGACCTTGAGGGACTGGAGCATGTCCAG